>JAULBY010023197.1:0-17947 GCA_032358315.1 Ophiocytium majus | reverse complement strand
CCCCCCAACCCATACGACACTCCGTGAGGCTGAAGTAGTAATGCTGCTGCTGGCGCCCGTGATGCTGATGATGATGATGATGCCATGCGCCGGCCGGAGCCTGCTAAAGATGCTGCTCTGCTGCTGTTTGGGCGCTCAGCCGAACTTCAACGTGGCCCACGCAAACGCCGCTATCGCCTCCGCTCGCCATGAAACGCTTTGAATGCTGCTGCTTCTAATGGTACCGATGCCGGTGCTGTCGTGCGCCGCCGTGCTGTGCTGTCGTGTGCCGCCCACGAGGTCTGCTGCTCTGTTGTTGCGGGACCCAACTTCAACGTGGCGGGCGCAACGCCGCTCTCGCCCCCCAGGGTCGAAACACTACTCGGGAAGCTGCCGCTGCTAGTGGTACCGATGATGGTGCTGCCGTGCGCGGTCCTCCCTGCGCGCTGCTGCCACTTGGCTGCTGCTCTGGTGATGCTGCTGTGGTGACGTTATGGCGACACACAACTTCAACGTGGTTGACGAAAACGCCGCTACCGCCCCCCAGACGCCACGGAACCGCCCTCAATGCTGCTTTTTCTGCTGACGGAACTGTTGGTAGTGATGGTGATGCTGCTGATGACGCTCGCCGCCCTCGCCGCGTGCCGTTACTGGCCTTGGTGCTCTGCCGACCTCCTTTGTGAGGCAACTTCAACGTGGCTGAGAAATCGCTCCCTCTACCGCCCCCACACTCCACGAAACCACTCCGAATGCTGCTGCTGTGATGGTACTGCTGCTGACGCTGCTGCTTTAGGTCGCTGCCCTGACTGCCGGCTGCTGGTGCGCTGCTGCCTGGGTGTTTGTTGCTGTGTGCACGCACAACTTCAACGTGCCTGACGAAACGCCGTGGTGCCCCCTCTACCGCCCAGGATGCCTCGCCTTGACGCGCCCGTGTCGTTCCGAGCCTGCTCACTAGTCGCTGCTCACCCCGTACCCTGCTGCTGCTGCCCTGCCCTGCCACAAACCTGGCTTACGGGCTTACCGCCATGGCGTCGACGATCGTGTGCCCCCCTTGACAAGACTTTTTGGGGAAAATGGCTTGAACGGCTTCAGGCCGCAGCGCCGGCGCTGGGCGCGATGGCGGACCTTCATTCCCCTGAACGCCCCCTTGCTCCGCGCGGGCTTGGTACCTCATGCCATGCCGCTCGGCCCCGGCACACGCTCTCCTTTTTTCTGTCCCAACACTCCTGTGGCTATGACTGCAGAGGCTAGTGCTGTCCCCGTCGGGACTCCCCGATGCGCTGCCGCCGCTGCAACGTTGAAGTGGCGAACACCCGGAGGGCCAACAGACAAGACCGATCCGTTCGGTTGATGCGGATCACATCTGCGCAGGATCCGTGATCCGCTTGCTTCCTGGGCTTGGGGAGTAGCTCAGGGCACACAGCCGGCGTGGCAAGGGGGGAGCGCCATGGTTAAGGTCAGCTGCTGCGTGCAGAGGGCGCTGGTGTGGGCTCAATGGTCTTGAGGTGCGTCAGACTGCAGTGTGTGTGTGTCCTGTGCTAATACTACGCCCGTGCTGTGTGTGTCGGGGGGGGGGGATCTCACTTGAGGTTCGAGAGTCTTTAAGTAGTGTAGCACAGAGTAGAACTACAGTGTAGTAGTTTCATTTATGCATTCATATTAAACTTTTAAGCCAAAGCAATAGTATCATATTGTGGACAATATATACTGGCATACTACTGTAATACATCGGAAAGGTTGTGCAACGTACCCACAGTCAAAATTGCACAACCCACTGGCCAGCAGCCCCCACCCCCCTTCCTACCTGTGCAGGCAAGCCTAAAATGTGGAGGGTCCAGCACGTGCGGCAGGTGGGGAGGTCACACATGCGCGGGATAGAAGGGCACACACGATTGGCGCAACGCCCATGCACTACAGTGCACCGTCAGTTCATTGCTGTATCTGCCTGTAAGGAGTGCCGTCCATCTCACGCCGTGTGTGCTCAGAGAAAAGCGGCGGCTGTGCACATCAGTTGTGCCGGCCTTTGAGCAGAGGTACTACACGCGCGCGCACGCGCAGCAAAGCGCCGTGCGCACTGTGCGCCGTGCGCGCTGTGCGCCGTGCGCGCTGTGCGCCATGCCCACAGGTCTGTGAAACAAAGCTACACGCGTGTGCACGCGCAGGGAAGCGCCGTGCCCTAGCGCGCGTGCCAACAAACAGGGCACATAAACCACAGAGCTGTGCAGCATGCGTGCGGAAAGGCATCGCATGCGCGCTTGGGCAGCACAAGAAATGGGGCGCACACTGTAAACCTGACCGCCCCCCCCTACATAAAGCCTGGACAACCTCACACCGCACCCAGCCCGTAAACCGAGTACGAGGGCACCTCCCACTCGACACAAGCTTGTGCTTGAGCGCAGCATCGCGCGCGTCGACATCGCACATGGGTCCTCCTATCACGTAGATGCGCTCGTACGAGGCATAGGGGCGCAGGGCATCGCGCTGTGTGCGCGCGTCCGTGTTGACCCACTCCCCCTCGCCACTCACCACCGCCTGCATATAGGTCTCCATACGGGCGGCACGCGCAGTCAGTGGCGCACCGCCGCCACCGCCCCTGCCACCGCCGCCACCGCCCCTGCCACCGCCGCCACCGCCACCGCCGCCGCCACCGCCGCCGCCGCCACCACCGCCGCCGCCTTCCGACGCACAGGTGCATGCATTGCATGGCACAGGGTGCACCATTTGCTGGCGCACGTGCGCCTAGGCCTCACATATGAAGAGGCAGCGGCAAGGGGCGCCCCCGCCGTTGTCCGCTCGGGTGACAGCAACCAGCCCATCCCATTGCATGGTGGCCTTGTTGGGCCGCCTCGACGGCTCAACAAGGGTGCCCTCAGCCAAGCCTGCTGCTGCGGGAACGTCAATGCCTGAGACGTTCCAGCCATGGCGGATCAGCTGTACGGCGAGGCAGCGCGTCAGCATGCCCTCATGGGTCTTATCGGACTTCCGCAGTCGATTCTCGACGCGCACCATGCCGGCCTTGGTGGAATGATTCACTGCGGACTGCTCCTCACGCATGGCGCCCTGCTCCTGCCGAATAGCAATCACCTCCTGCGCCATGGTGCCCTGCTCGTGGCGCATGGCAATCAGCTGTGCCTCCACGCCCTCCTGAAACGCACCAATGGCACGCAGCAGCCGCTCCTCCATGCCTCCGTCACCGCCGCCCGTGCTGGCCTCAGATGCGGCGCATGCCGCCGGCCGCCGCCGCTGCTCGCCTGCCAGCGGCTGGCAACAGCGAGTCATGCGGTGTCCCCCAGCAATTCCACTGCTGGCAAACGCGGTGGTGATGGGCAGGCTCAGCGCCAGCACCAGCACCATCACTAGCAGCGTGTTGGCATTCATGGCAACTGAGGGCACGAGGCAGAGAGCAGTTGCAGGGGTGGTGGAAAGGGGCAAGAGAGGAGGAGGTGGCGCCACCAAAGCATTTCAAGGTGTTCACGCCCTTCGAGGGTGTGTGCGGGGGGGGGGGGGAGAAGCAGCAACACAGGAATGGAGAGGAAGTTCCATGTCCCGTCACCTCGCCAGCGCCACGACCACTAGTGCTGTCACCCCGCGCGCTGCCGGTGCCTCTCAGCATCAGTAAATTAGCATATTGCCAACACACGAAGTGTGAGGAGCGGAGCACAGAGAAAAGGATGACCCAGAGGGCAGCGAGGAGCTCACCTACAAGTGCAGCGGCGACACCGCACCTCCTCCTTCGCTCAGCTCCATGTGGCCACAGAGCAGCAGTTCTCCTCGTGGTTGTAGAACAAACTTTGTGCCTCGGCAGGGTACAAGGTTTTAAACGTAAAGTGCCGGCAGCAACAGTGCTGCGCCACCTCTGCCGCCAGTAGACTGAAGTGGCGGGGCAGACGACACGGCAGGCCTGGTCCCGGTCCAGGCGTCCGCGCTGCCTGCGCTGGTGTGTTTTGATGCCTGAAAAATGTTCCTGCTCGCCGCTATCAATTCTGATTGGACGGGGGGGGGTCTTGCAGTGTCCACAAGTGCAAGTGCGAAGAAGCAGTGCGCTCCGAGGGGCATCTTTGCACGTTGTAGCCGCGACGAGGCAGAAGCATGCTCTCCTGACGGCAGTAGCCTCCTGTGCTGCCCTTCCCATGGCTGGTGCCACCCAGTTCCTGCCCTTCCTGAGCGCGGAGGAAGAGGCGTGTCTTAGGGATGTTGGCACTGCCCGGGTGCGGGGTGTCACCTCCCCCCCCGAGTTTTACAGCCTGCTGCTGTCCAGCACCAGCGAGTTCGCCTCAGCTGCCCACAGGGGTTTGGGAGACAGGTGCGACGGCTACCCTACTGACCACCTCGAGCCACAGCAGCTGGGCGTGGTATGGTGCTTATTGGCCTGGTGTTGCTGTATTCGAATGTGTGTCCCGTGTTGACTGCTCGGCTGCTGCTGCTGCTACAACTGCGGCTGTACAGCGAGCGGGACTGCCTTGTCGGGCCCACCAACATGTGGCTAGGGGTATGTGCTCAGTACTTTTTTGGAAGACTGGCACGTTGTGTGGGCGCGGTATATCCTGTTGGCACCCAATGCTGCTTGAACAAGCATGCTGATTTTTTTCGCGTTTGTTTCCTGCGTGCTGGCGCGCGCCGCTGCTGGCCGATGGCGATGGCGATGGGGCTGCTGCCTGCACTGCTGCGGCTGGCGCTGATGGCAAAACAAACCAGGGATGTGAAAGAGGAGGCATGGCAGGAGGACGGTTACCAACAGGTATCAATAAATTACGTATTACATTTTTGGGTCTCAAGCAGTTGCTGTCATTGCCTCCGTGCGCGAGTACTGCACCAGCAGTAGGCGCCAAATTCTGTGTGGGCTGGTTGGCTTGCGTCAGGGATGGGCGGCCTACCCACATGAAAGCGTGCCATGCATAGTTGAACTTGTGTTGTAGGGCGGCACTGCCACAAGCCTCATGCGCCTGGTCGCCCGCGTATTCAGAACACGGCAGGCTACCACTGCACGTACACCACCATAAATGGCAGTCCCCCCACACACCCGCCACACCTACATACGCTGCAGTATTCTGACTCTGTCAGGGTGTCATATGGGTGCAGTAATTGTACTTGTTTATTTGTTTGCACTTCTGGGCGTGCAAGAGCCCAACGTTAACAAAGACAGCAGCGAGGACGCTCTGAGCGACCGCCAGCCAGAGAGGTCCACCTAGGTAGACTAGTATATTTCAGAATTAGTCTTTGGTTTCCGGCCTGCATTGGCCCCTTGTACCACTCTAGTACCTCAAAGTTATTTATTTATTTGCACTTGTGGGCGCGCAAGAGCCCATGTCATGTATGCCAGCACGGCCACTGGGTCCTAAGGCAAATGCATGGCAAGGTATGCGTACGAACAAAGTAGTCACTGGATATCATCATGTACCAGCAACTGGCTGGTCTGCCAGCGCATGCCAGAGAGTGGCGCACCACGCGGCCGGTGCGGATGTGTCAACCGTTCACCCTGGTTGTGGATGCAACTCGCTTCTATCGTGTCGCCTTTTGAGGAGTTTGTTGCCGCCACTGGCCCCATCATAAGCCCGTGTTGTACATGGTGCTGCAAGCATGTGTGGTGGTGGTGTCCTATTTTCGCAGCAAGCCGCGGGCTTGTGGCCTCTTCTGAAATGTATCTCGGTAGTATGCAGAAGTATCTGTACACACGTACTTTATGATATTACAGTGTGAAGTACACTTTAGATGTATCTTACGAGTGCTGAGCAAGCATGACGAGCGGGGGAAGCTGAAAGCATTGTGGTTTCAAAGCCACATGTTGTCGGTTTCCTGGTATGCGCTCTAGTGGTATTCATGATTGGTTGGTCCACATAGACTCGCTTGCATCGCTGCGGTGATGAACGATCATGTACACGAGGTGCAGTCATTGGGTGTGCGCCGGTGTGTGTCGACACACCTCAAAAAAAAGAAGTGGACAACAGCGTCACAACAAGCTGTGGTGTGACATGGGGTGTTGATGTATGCTTCTAGGTATACTGCAGTAGTACGTGATACACATACGTCAAAAATGCGCTGACCACGCGTAATGGTGTGCATATATGTACCTCAGACGTATGTTGACGCCGGTCGTCGCATGGTGTGACATCATAGCACCACATTCCGCACTTGGGGGCAGCTGCCCAGGGCCCTTGTCATGGCCGTCATGTGAGCGGCAGCGGGGTTGTGGTATTAAACAAGGTGCTGCCATTCATTTTTGCTCTCTCACCCTTCAACCGCGTGTACACAAAGGGATTAAATAATAATAAAAACTCACGCCCCTTACCCAGTCAGCACCGCACATCGACGTGGCGCTGGAACTTTGTCAAGCCGCGAGCAAAGCTACTACTCTGGATCCCAATATTGCACTTCAAATACACGCAAGTACATGTACTTGAAGTGTACCAAGTATTGTAGGATGCCGGCGGGTCAGGCCTGCCCGCCAGCACTTTCTGTGTTCGTGTGCATGCACTGCCGGGCATTTGTCATGGCCGTGAGTAGGCGCGCTGGCATGCATGGCATGGGCTCTCGCACGCCCACAAGTGCAAGTAAACCACAGACCACTGTAGGCTATTTGCGCCTAAATGAAACAACGCACACAATACGCACGCTTTTGCTGTTTCCCCTGTCCTGTTGCACCACACGTGAACCTGGCGCTCAACCTGAGCAAACCATGAGCAGATTCACACCGCATGACTGTGCCACACTCAGCAGTTCTACCCCATGTCCTACTCACCTCGCGACCGAGCTCGTGCCACTTTTTGCCACACCTGACTCTCGCCGGTGCTCTCATGCCCCCCCCTCCGCCCCTGCGGCAGTACCCTGGGCTGGTGCGGCGAGTGCACTTCCGCAGCGCGGTTCGCGGCGCGCCGACCGCGGATGACCACGAGGACACGCGCAACTACACGCGCGTGGACGAGGAACAGGTAGGTGCGCGCGCCCACGGAGCCCTTACACTGGAAGCAAGTGCACTACATTGGCACTTAGAGCTCAGAAGCAGGTGCCCCTTCTGCCACTGCATACTTATGTCCACCGCTGTGTATTATTATTATACTACAGTAGTATTATATACACGGGTATATAATTAAACTAATAATAATAATAAAATATTATAATAATATGCATGTTTATATATATATAATATGTATTACATATTCCTACTATTGCCACGCTGAGCGCAGACGACGAGGGCAGGCGCAACTACGCGCGCGCGGACGAGGAACAGGCGCGGCGCGCATGGTGCCCTCACACTCAAGTAGGTGTTTGTACTTCAGAAGTGGGTGTTGCTGCTGCCACTGTATAGCACTACTGCCGTGTATTACTACTACTGCCACATGGAGCGCGGACGACCACGAGGACAGGCGCAACTGCACACGCGTGGATGAGGAGCAGGTGCGCGCGCACGTGGAAACCCTGTGAAGTGTTATAAATACTTCGGCATCGACACTACTACTACTGTATACTACCACTACCGTGTATTTACTACTGCTACTGTGTACTACTATTACTGTATAATACTGCTGCTGTAGTACCTTGAGTAGTAGTACACGGCGGCCGGCGCAACTACACGGGCGTGGCTGAGGAACAGGTGCCTGTGCGCATGGAACCCTGTATAGTATATACTAGTAGTATACTTCAGAAGTATAAAGATACTGCTGCTACTGTAGTAGAGCAGGTGTGCGCGCGCATGGAACCCTTATGAGTACACAGTACTGCCACTGCAGTACCTGAAGTGTGTACACGAGGACAGAAGCAACCACTGCCTTGTGCGTATGGAACCCCTGCAAGTACACAAAAAGATACTGCTGCTACTGTAGTACGCGAGTAGATGCGTGCACAAGCACAGCCGCAACTGCACTCGCATGCACCCGGAGCAGGCGTGCTTGCGTGCACATGAAACCCTTGTGTAAGTGCATGTACTTCGAGGCAGGTATTACTGTAGTAGTTCTGAAGTACATCCGTAGTAGTGCTGTAAACGAGGACAGGCGCAAGTACACACAGCGTGGACGAGGAGCGGGTGTGCTTGCGCGGGCATGGCACCTTTACAAGTACACATACTTCGAATACTTGTAGTGTACTACTAGAAGTACTTTGAGGTAGGTACTACTATCACTGTAGTACGGAGGTAGTAGTGTGCACGACGACAGGTGCAACTGAACTGCACGCGCGTGGACGAGGAGCAGGTGTGCTTGCGCGCGCATGGCACCTTCACAAGTACACACGCATAACTGCACCAGTATGCATGTACTTGCTGGTGCACTTGTTTGGAAATTATGTACCTGAGTGCAAGCGTTATGGCGCCTTGTGGCACGCACGGGTGGACGATGAACAGGTGAGCTGCGCACATGTACCCTTTATAAACGCTTGAAGCATGCATGCACTGTGTGACATAGACACATAAAAAACACCAGAACGAAGTTTATACTTCGAAGTACATATGTGACTGCCGCGGCCGCACACAAACCCAGCTGGTTCGCTGCTGATTTATAACATCCTATTTTTATAAACTCTTTATCAATCTTTTTTAGTTGAAGACCGGGCGCACATTAGGCCCGCCGCGCACGCCTGCGCCTGCCACCATGCACCTGACAGCGCGCGCCACTGCGGCGGTTTCTCACGGTGGTAGGCACGCCACGCTGTCAGCCAGGCACACAGCGCTGACGTGCTGGCGGCCTCACAATGTGCGCGGCCCCTCGCATGGCAGCAAACGCCGTGCTGAGCTGCAAACTTCTCGTGTACGGCTGCCTCCCCACGGCCGCCCTGCGCGTTTGCACTGTCGGCGGCATCGGGGGGGGGGGGGGTCTAAACGCGGCTGGCGCTGGCGGGGCCTGCCGGCGCACAACACGGCACACACGCGGCGCGCGCATCGGCGTGGCGCTCCTGACACGGGCAGCACTTCACCGCCAAGCCCAACAGGTGCGCACGGTTTGGCGGCGGCAGTGCCGAAGGACGCCAGCCTAGAACAGCGCTGCGCAGGCGCTGATGAGCGTTGTTCTGTGTGCGTCTTCTTGCTTTTGGCTGGTCGGCGGCACGGCGGCCGCCCCCCCGACTGCGCGTGCGCACGCGTTGGCCTTTGGCTGCTCGTGAGGTCTCAGTGAGAAGTAACACCGACCCCCATCCAGAACAAAACTTCCGCTTTTTGTGTGTTCAGGTTCACCTGCGCCTGGTTCTGTGTGATGTTTTTTGAGCCGCAGTGCGTGGCGGCAGCTTGATGCGCTAGCCCCCCGCAAAGGTGCAACGTGGCTGGGGGGCGCGGCTACGTGCGTGTGGCTCTGTGTCCGCACTGGCTTGTCGTGTACAATCTTGTACTCAAACTTCAATTGTTGTTATGCTGTCACTTCAACTGTAACCTCAACTGTTGTTTTCGTGCTCCGCGGGGGGCGGCTCAGGCTGGGCGGCGCCACTCTGGAGGTGCGGCGCGCGCTGCGCGACCTGGTGGACGGCGACAGGTGGGGCTCACCGAAAAATACTTCAAAAACTACTTCTTGAAGTACTTCTTGAAGTACACAACCCGTAATGCCGTCACTGGCGGTCTGTGCCAACAGAAAGGCAAATAGTGTTCAGGTTCTTTTGCACGCCATCGGTTGTGCATGGTGCTCGAAGAGTGGCCGTGGGCTCGCTGTGGGCGTGCTGGCTCCGGCGCCCACCTGCCTAGTCCAGAACGCACGCTATTTGACACAAGATGCCTTTTTCGCGGCTAGTGGTGTGCTGAGTTTGTGCTTTGAAACAGCAGGCAGCACCACCTTGCACGTGACAATGGTCAGCCGGGCTCGTGACAGGCGGAACCCCATCCGAAGTGGCCTGCAAGTTCCATTTGTGTTGGTGGTCGCATTATGTGGTGTAACGATCGGATGCGTTCACAGGCACACAATCATGCGGGCTGCACAGCTTGACGGGCACGCAAAAAATAAAACACGTGCAGCACTGCAGTTTGTGTACACATATGTGGGCACACACGCACAACAACCATACCTGCGTGTGCACACAAAACGTGTGCCCACAAAACGATGCCGCTTTTCGGAGCAGCGGGGCGGTGCACGCGCGGCCGCGCACGCGACGGCGGGCGGCGCCGCCCCCAAAGGCAGTCTTCACAAGCTACATGACTTTCTTTAGCGAGTGCAGGCAGCACTTGCGCCACCCTCACTTTCAATGCGGCACGCATGTACACCTATTGCGGCATGCATGTACACATGGGCACGTCTGATGCGCGGGCGCAGGTTCCGCACTTGCGCCACTCCTACATCTAACGCGGCATACCACTTAAAGCATATGCTTACAGTATAATACATGTTCACGTGGGCATGTCTGATGCGCGCATGTGTGCCCGTGCCGGCATGCCCACAGGTTCCGCGTGATTGCGCGGTGGGTCGTGTCCTTTGACGGGTTTGGCACCACGGTGCGGCTGCGCTGCGGCGTGCACTTCAAGGCGCCCAGCGACATTGCGGACACGCTGTCGGTGGTGAGTTGGCGACTTTTTGTCACAGACAGCAGTCTTCCGCACAAACATGCCTGCATGGAGTACATACCACAGTACTGATTCAAAGTATCTACCCGAGTTTGTACAGTAGGAAAGTGTGTGTATGTGTATGCACTGCGCTGCGGCGTGCACTTGGAGGCGCCCAGCAACATCGCGGACACGCTGTCGGTGGTGAGTGGGCGAGTCGTCGCAGACAGCAGTTGTGTTCGCCATAAGCTCGCCTGCGTGGAGTGTTTGTCACAGTACAAACTCAAAGTATGTACTTCGAAGTATGTACGGTACCAGTAGGAAACTGTCTGCATGTGTTGCACTGCGCTGCGGCATGCATCTCAAGGCGCCCAGCGACATGGCGGACACGCTGTCGGTGGTGCCGACGCCGCCCCTGCCACCGCCGCCGCCGCTGCCGCCGACGCCCCTGCCGCCGCTGCGACCACCACCGCCGCTTTGCAACCGCCGCCGCCGCTGCCGTTGCCGGTGCCGCCGCCACCACCACAGGGCTGCGTCAAGGGGTACACGCACACGTTTGAGAAGTGGTGCCGGCTGGCGGAGCGCTTTGTAAGGCGTGCGGACGCAGCACAGCGCAGGCGCGACGAGTCGGACCTCAAGGTGGGCCTGTCCCCGCGCCTTTTTAGGACGAATCATGATCATTCATCATCATCATGATCACAATGATTAATCATGGTTGAGAAGCAGGCGCGACGAGTCGGACCTCAAGGTGGGCCTGTCCCCACCAGTTGGCGCTTGGGTGCGCGAGTTCAGAATCAGTCATGATCATCAATCATCATCATTGATCATAAAGAGGACTGATCGTGGTTGTTGATCGGCAGCGCGACGAGTCGGGCCGCAAGGTGAGCCTGTCCCCGCTGCGCTTTTACGGGACCTGTCATGATCATCAATCATAACCATTGATCCTAATAATGATTAGTCATGGTTGTTGATCAGCAGGCGCGACGAGTCAGACCTCAAGGTGGGCCTGTCCCCGCCGGCGCTTCGCTTTTCAGGACCAATCATGACCATTCATGATCATCATCGATCATAATGATTAATCATGGTTGTTGGTCATGACCATTGATCATGGTGTCGGACCTCAAGGTGGGCCTGTCGCCGCCGGCGCTGCGCTTCTGCGCGCCTTTTTAGGACTAATCATGATCATCATTCATCATCATTGATCGTAATGGTGCTTATCATGGTCATCAATCATAATCACAATGAAGAATCATGGTTGTTGATCATGACCAATCATTGACGAGTCAGACCTTAAGGTGGGCCTGTCCCCGCCGGCGCTTCGCTTCCGCACGCCTTTTCAGGAGTAGTCATGATCATTCATCAACACCACTGATCATTTATGATGAATCACGGTTGTTGATCATGACCATTGGTCATGCTGTCGGACCTCAAGGACGGCCTGTCCCCGCCGGCGCTTCGCTTCTGTCCGCCATCATGATCATTCACCACCATCATTGATCATAATGATTGATCATGGTTGTTGATCATGACCATGAATCATGATGTCGGACCTCAAGGTGGGCCCGCTGGCGCTTGCGTGCGCCTTTTTGCGCGCCGCGCTGCGTCACCACGTTGCGGCTCGTGGGCAGACAGCACTTCAGATGATTACACGTGGATAATAAATCACTTTGATTAGGTGTGGTGGTTAAGCATTGCCATGACCACTGGTCTTGGTCATTGCAGCCGCACCTGTACGCCGCCACCCCTCGCACCTGTTGCACCTTGTCAGCGGCGCCACGTTGCGCGCTGCCGGTGCGGCACGCCTGCACTTCAACTTCAACACACAGACCGCACTCCAAACGTGTAACACGTGGTCCAGATGTGCCGCAAAGAAAATGCGCGCGTGCGTCCGCATGCTTCCATGCGCGCCAGCACTGGCAGCTATCTGCACGGCGGCGCCCAACGTGCTTTTAACGCGCACCTACATGCCTCCACACACTGTTGCCGCCGCCGCACGCAGGTTCAGCCCACTGCGCTCGAGGCCTTCATCCCGGATGACATTGTCAGCGTGCTTGCAGGTGGGTGGGCGCGATTCCGCTGGCACGGCCGCTTGATGAAACCGAAAGCGGCGCTGAAACAAAAGCGTTCATTCCCCTGCTGCACGCGCCGCCCGTGCGGTGCGTGTCTGATGGCGTGGTCGCTTGAGCGCGCATGCACGTGCTGCCGAACGCTCGTCACCACTAGGTTTTGCATAGAAAATTAAACTACTTTGAAGTAGTTGATGAAGGCCCGTGTGTGTTTGCTTCCTTTCCAGTGCAAGATGGCAGGGGCGCGCGAGGGGTGGGCATGCGCCCCGCGCGCCTCATGCACTGCTCTGGCGGCCCACAGCACTTCCAAGCGCTACACCGCGCCAGCGGAGCCGCTGCCGCTGCCGCCAACTCCTGGCATTTCCCCTGAATAAATGACTAGAACACACTAGCCTATTGTTGCAGTAATGACCAGTGCGCATCCCCCCATGCGGTGCGCCCACCCGAGTCACTCCCACGGCCGCCACCGCTGCGTGTCGCTGCCACCGCCGCTGCTTGCCGCTGCATGTTGCTGCCGCCGCCGCTGCTTGCCGCCGCCGCTGCTTGCGGCCGCCGCTGCTTGCCGCTGCCGCCGTCATTGCTTGCCGCTGCCGCTGCTTGCCGCTGCCGCCGCCTGTGCTGCCAACCCGGCGCCCGGGCGCCCTCCTCGCGCGTGCGCAGGCGACAGCTCGGGCGAGGTGGTGCTGGTGGAAAAACAGGTGGGGGCGACGCACGGGCTGCCGCGGCCCGGCCCCCCTGCTGCGCACGTACCTTGCAAGCATTGCCGCCGCTGACCTTTGTGGTGTTTTTTGTAGTTTTGTGGTGGTGTTTTGGTAGTTCAGTGGTGGCCTGTGTGGGTGCACTTCTCCCGTGTCAGTGAGCCGGGTCTGTGTGCGCAGCACAGGTGCCGGGCCAGTGGTCGTGCGCCCACACGTGGTGAGACGAGCAGAGTATGGGTGTGCATGTGCGGCGCCCTCGTCGCTGAGTACGTTTTGGCTAGAGCAGTATGCGGTTTGGTGCCGGAACCGCAGGCGGGTGTCACAGACCACAGCGCTCTATAGGTACCCACATGTGCACGTACAGGTATGCACGGTATACAGTGCCCCATTCGATTCAGTGCGGTCTTGCTCTAGCGCGGGGGGCTCGGCGGTGACACTACCCCACCTCGGTTCGTGAGTGCACATTTTGTACACGTGTACAGTACGCTGATGTTCACTCTTCACGCATTTGTACCGCTGGCCCCAGCGCACAAGCCATCCCATGGGGCTGCGGTCCACACGCCGCCGGCCGGCCGGCTCCCTCCCGGTCTCGCACCGCACCCTGGCCAACTACTTACAGCTGTCACACGCCTGACGACACCGGCGCGCGATGGTTGCCGGTGGCGCCACTGCTGGGCTGCTGCTCCGCCGCGCCCCTCACCACCCCTCTGCGCATGTGTGTCCCCCCCGCGCGCGCCACAACAGGAGTTCGAACCATCCGTGCCAGATGTCGCGCCGCTGGACTATGTGGACCACCCGGGCGGCCTGCCCGAGGAGTACTGGGGCAAGGCAAGGTTTCATGTAGTTTTGCACATGTGTTCAATGTAACTATGCGTGCGCCCGCATGGGCAGTTTACTTGGAGTGTACTCCTGTTGTTATGTATCGCTGGACTACATGGACCACCCGGGCGGCCTGCCCGAGGAGTACTGGGCAAGGCAAGGTTTCATGTAGTTTTGCACATGTGTTCAATGAAACTATGCGCGCGCGCGCATGGGCAGCGTACTTGCAGTGTATTCTTATTATTGAACTTCCGAAGTACCTAGTACTATATATAGTTGGACTACGTGGACCACCAGGGCGCCTGCCCGAGGAGTACTGGGGCAAGGCAAGGCTCCATATACTTCTAGAAGTACTACTAGTAGGAGTTTACGCGCATGTCTTCATTGAGAACTGTGCGCGCGGCCCCATGGGCAGTTTAATTGAAGTGTATTCCTTTTGTTATACTAGTAGTGTATATCAATGGACCATGTGAACCACCCGGCGCCTGCCTGAGGAGTACTGGGCAAGGTTGCATGTTGTCTTACACATGTGTTTGATGAAACCCATGTGCGCGCCCGCATGCACAGTTTACTTGCCAGTGTGTCTTACACATGTGTTTGATGAAACCTATGTGCGCGCCCGCATGCACAGTTAACTTGCCAGTGTATATGCTTATTGTGTGGTGACTGCTTGAGGAGTGCTGGGGCCAGGCGAGTCCACTGTTGCGCACACCTGTGGAATTGAAGCTACCATCTAGTGCAAAGGTAGCCACCTAGGTCAATTGCCCAAACGGTGTGTGGGGGGAGGTGTCGCTTGGCAGCCACGCACAGGCCTTTAAGCACTATACCCTAGCACTTGGTTTACTAGGAGTAGCTGACAGCGCAACACAGTGGGGGGGGGGTGAGCTACTTGCGGGAGCCACCAACACACCTATCAAAGCGATTGACGCGGGCAAGTACTTCAGCGCTTCACGGTAAGTGCCCGCCCCGGACTGCAGTTGTGTACACTCGCTGTCTGGGACATGGGGCTGTAATCCGTTGGAGTAGTGCTCTGCCAACATGCCAGGCTTGCCTTCGGGTACTGAGCATTGCCAGCTTTTTCGCTGCCCGTCTGATTTTCTCGCACCGTGTGCAAAGGGCTTTCCGCGCCCTAAGCGGAGTTTGATAAAAGTGCACTCGTTGTGTGGTGGCCTCCCGCACAGCCCGCTTGTCACTTTCAGGCGCCGGCGCGAGTCAGGCGGCCGGACCGCCACAGACCTCTGACCGGCGGCTGCGTAACGCCTGTTCTGCGGCAGTCCCCTGTGCGGTCCTGCTGGCGCCAAGCTGGCCGTTTTGCAGCAGTGCACATCATCGCGCATGCGAGGGGAACGTTCGGCAACCGCCCCTAAAGTTTGAGTCCCCAACGCCGGCCTGTGAATAAGAAGAAGAAAAAGATATCGAAGTATATGCATTGCATGGGTGGTGGTGCGCGTGCTGTCGCGACGACTGGCCGTCGCCAGTCGCTGCATGGCGGGAACGGCGGCTTGCAACGCTCTGTGAGGCCCCGTGCCAGCCCATGCGTGTTGTGGGAGTTTCCACGTCACCGAGCGCTGAACCATGGTCACAGAGGTTTTTTGCGCCTGTGCCGCGGTCCGTCTGTCCACGCAGGTGAATGACCGGCTGACGCGCTGGCTGGAGGAGGAGGGCCCCGGCTCGCTGTCGGACCGCGACGCGCTCCTGGCGTGCGCGGAGGACGACAACGACCCGCAGTGGCTGGCACAGGTGCGCGCGCATGGAAAGTACTTTTGCATACTATGTAATTTACCGTACTTCGCATGCTATATAATACTACATGCTTCAGAAGTATATAATCGCTCTCGGACCGCGACGCGCTGCTGGCGTGCACGGGGGACGGCGACGACCCGCAGTGGCTCGCGCAGGTACAACGTGCGCATGGAAAGCACTTTGTGTGCTATATACCGGTAATTTTGAAGTCATTTGGCGCTTGCGGTACACGTTGTGGTCGTGCCCTGCGCACGCACAGCGTTGCCGCGCGCCGTTGCACTCTGTGCGTGCGAAGGCTTGTGTGGCCACATGCGGATGCGGCCGAGCGCAGTGTACACGTGGCACACGCGCACCACCACCGCAGCCCCTCCAAACCCGCCGCACGTGCCACCCCCCTCCCTCCAGACAGCATGCCCCCCCACACACACCTCTCACAAGCCAATACTTGCACCTGACCCCCACCACCACCTGTGCGTCATGGTATCGCCCCCTTCCCCCCTCCCCCCCTCTTCCCCCCTCCGCCCCGCCTGCAGCTGCGCGGACTCAGCCAGCTGCGCCAGCGGTCGGCTGGTGGTGTCGGCGGCGACTCAGCGGGGGGTCTGGGGCTCGGCAGCAGCGGCGGGGGCGGCGGCGGGGGCGGCGGCGGCGGCGGCAGCGAGGTCGGCACGGTGCTGGCGGGCGGTGACGGCGGCGACACGGCGAGCGTCGCCAGCGACGCGCTCACGGCCATACGGGACACTGGCAGCCTCGCGTGAGTGCACACGCAGCTATTCTGCGGCACAGTGCGCTCGCGATCCAGTACGCTCTGGTTCAGTGCGGTTTGCGATTTAGTGCGGGGTCACCAGGCCCGTCACAGACCACGTGATTCTGTATAAACAACACACTATGGTTTGGTGCGGGTCTTGCTTTAGTGCGGGGTGCTAGGGGGGTGACGCCACCCCGCACTAAATCGCGCGTGCACTGGTGCAGAAGAAGTACATGTGGTCGCCCATGCCCGTGCCGCTGCTGCAAGCTGCCGCAGCGTTGCGCAGCCGCATCTGCGGTGGGCCGCCCCGCGCAGCAGCTGCAAGTAGTGCCAGGGCGGCTGGTCCATTCGCCACGCTGCCATGTTAACCGCCGGGGCGCACCGCCACTTGTGCCACTACAGCGCCTGCTAGTGCCCGCATGAAGCTGCACGCTCCACGATCGCCCCCCCATGGCAGCAGCTAACCCCGCCAACGTTTTCCCAAATTTGCTTGTTGCGCACACACCGCCTCCGCTGCCAGCGGCGAGTCAGAGGCAGGGCTCGACACTGGCCTGGTGGATGGCCGCGGCGGCGACGGCGGCGGCGGCGGCGCCGGCGGCGGCACCCCACAGCTGCCGACCGCAGCAGCGAGCACTTGCGAAAACTGCGCGCACCGATTGCTGACGCGCGCGCGACCGAGGGACGCTGCGGCGAGCCCAGCTGCGGCGGCGGCGGCGGCGGCGGTGGCGGCGGTGGTGGTGGCGGTGGCGGCGGCGGTGGCGGCAGCATGCCGTACAGGTCACCATGGGTGTAGTGGTGATGTGCCGCGTGCTGCGGCTGCGCGCCATCGCAGCCTTGCGTAGGCACGCTGCGGCGCGCGCGCCGTGAGCGGGCGCTCCTCGTGTCCTTGCGCGGGGGTGCAATTTTGGCACTTGCGACCACCCCCCCGTCCGCTCTTTGCTGCCGCGCGCCACGTGTTTCGCGGGCACGCATGGTGCGGTGTATGTAGTTGTATGTACACATACAATACACAGCAAAGACATGCTTGCTGACAAGCATGTGGGCGGACCCACACACTTTTCTCGCACGGCACCCGGGTCTTGCTGCCCGCCTGCAGTGTCGTGTTCTGTGGAGCTGTCTACGGGGCGGGCCTGGGCTAGGTTTAAGGCTTATGCTGGGCTATGGTTGGTGCACAGGGCGTGGGCGCCGGAACAACAGACATATACTTCGAAGTACTTCAAGCGTACACCGTATACTTCGAAGTATATGCTTGTACATACATGCTACCTGTCCTACCTGTCTGATTTTCTGGTCACACGCACCGTGTGCAACGGGCTTTCCGCGCCCTGAGCGGAATTTGATAAGAGTACATACCGGCTGGCTGGCGTCGCAGTACTCCAGGGGCTGCACGAGCCAGGGGGCGCCTTGGCCCTGTTGCCACGTGCTCAGCTGGGGCAGCCAGGCCCCACGCCTG
>JAULBY010023186.1:0-17949 GCA_032358315.1 Ophiocytium majus | reverse complement strand
TGGTGGTATTGTTTTTACATTATTTTTAGTTCAAGTCGCAACAGGTTTTGCAATGACTTTCTATTATCGTCCAAGTGTTGTTGATGCTTTTGCTTCTGTTGAATACATTATGACTGAAGTAAATTTTGGTTGGTTAATTCGATCAATACACCGCTGGTCTGCTAGTATGATGGTTCTAATGCTTGTACTACATGTTTGTCGTGTATATTTAACAGGTGGATTCAAAAAACCAAGAGAATTAACTTGGGTTACTGGTGTTACGCTAGCTGTAACAACTGTTTCTTTTGGTGTTACTGGTTACTCTTTACCATGGGACCAAGTAGGATATTGGGCTTGTAAAATTGTTACCGGTGTACCAGAAGCTGTTCCAGTTGTTGGGCCTCTTGTAGTTGAATTGTTAAGAGGTGGGCAAAGTGTTGGTCAAAGTACCCTTACACGTTTTTACAGTGCCCATACTTTTGTCCTTCCATTAGTTGCTGCAGTTTTAATGCTAACACATTTCTTAATGATTCGTAAGCAAGGTATTTCGGGTCCACTATAAAAAAATTATTTTTTCTATCTTTTTAAGATAATTTAAATATTTATAATTAATTTAATAATTAACAGGAGAATTCATGTCTGTAATAAAAAAACCAGATTTAACAGATCCCAAATTAAGAGCAAAACTTGCAAAAGGCATGGGCCACCATTACTATGGTGAACCTGCTTGGCCAAACGACTTATTATACATGTTCCCTGTATGTATACTTGGTACATTTGTTATCGTAATTGGTTTAGCAGTTATGCAACCTTCAGCGATCGGTGAAAAAGCAAATCCATTTGCTACACCTTTAGAAATTTTACCAGAATGGTACTTCTTCCCAACATTTAACTTATTACGTGTGCTACCTAATAAATTATTAGGGGTTTTAGCTATGGCTTCAGTTCCATTAGGATTAATTACGGTTCCTTTTATTGAGAATGTTAATAAATTCCAAAATCCTTTCCGTAGACCTATTGCTTCTGCAGTTTTCATTTTTGGTACTTTTGTAGCCATTTGGTTAGGCATTGGTGCTTGCATGCCTATTAGCAAAGCTTTAACATTAGGCTTATTTTAAATTATCTTCATAAGCAATCTTTTGAAAAACGAGAATCCCCTCAAATTTTTAGAGTTTTAATAGAGAATTTACATTGAATCTTTCATTTTTATTTCTATTTTTGAAAAGGATTATAAAAGAACAGCAAAAATAAAAATATTCTGCTTTAAAAGCAGAATATTTTTATTGAGGAAATTAACATAACATATAAAAAAATGAGCAAGAATAATACGACGTTATACACCCCTATTGAAATTGAAAATAAAAATTGGGGGGTTACGAGCTTTAGTGAAAAAATTAATGGCCGTTTAGCAATGATAGGTTTTATGCTTTTATTTTTTTTCGAATTAATAACAAAGCAAAAATTAATCGATTTTATAAACTAAAAAAAGGAAGAACAAAATTTTGTTCTTCCTTTTTTTAGTTTATAAAATCGATTAAGAAAAATTCAATCCTTAATCAACAGGACGCATAGATAAAACAGCCTCTGTTTCACGGTTAATACCTTTTTCGAAACCAGCAGCAGCCGCACGAGAACGACCTGAATGCCACCAGTGACCAACTAAAATGAACCAACCTAAAACATAATGAGATGTTGTTAACCACGAACGTGGAGAAACGTAGTTTACAGAGTTAATTTCTGTTGCTACCCCACCTACAGAGTTTAATGAGCCTAATGGCGCATGAGTCATGTATTCAGCAGCACGACGTTCTTGCCAAGGTTGAATATCATTTTTGATTTTGTTGATATCTAAACCATTTGGGCCACGTAAAGGTTCTACCCAAGGAGCACGTAAATCCCAGAAACGCATCGTTTCACCACCAAAAATAATCTCACCACTAGGTGATCTCATTAAATATTTACCTAAACCTGTTGGACCTTGTGCTGATGCAATGTTAGCACCTAAACGTTGGTCACGTACTAAGAATGTAAACGCTTGAGCTTGTGAAGCTTCTGGACCAGTTGGACCATAAAATTCACTAGGGTAAGCTGTATTATTGTACCAAACAAACGTTGCTGCTGTGATACCCATAACAGCTAAAGCAGCAAGACTATATGATAAATACGCTTCACCAGACCAAACAAAAGCACGACGTGCCCAAGAGAATGGTTTTGTTAAAATGTGCCAGATACCACCAACAACGCAAAGTATACCTACCCAGATGTGCCCACCTACAAGGTCTTCTAAATTATCAACAGATACGATCCAGCCATCACCACCAAAAGGTGATTTTAAAACATAACCAAAAACAACAAGTGGGTTTAATGTTGGACTAGTAATTAAACGAACATCTCCACCACCTGGTGCCCATGTATCATATAAACCACCAACAAACATTGCTTTGATAACAAGTAAAAATGATCCAATTCCAAGTAATACTAAGTGAATACCTAAAATCGTTGTCATTTTATTCTTATCACGCCAGTCATAACCAAAGAATGGGAATGATTCTTCTAAAGTATCCGGTCCGATTAAAGAGTGGTAAATACCACCAAAACCAAGTACAGCTGAAGAAATTAAATGTAAAACCCCCACAACAAAGTATGGGTATGTGTTCACGATTTCACCCGCGGGTCCAACACCCCAGCCTAAAGTAGCTAGATGCGGAATTAAAATGAAACCTTGCTCATATAAAGGTTTTTCAGGAATGAAGTGAGAAACTTCAAATAAAGTCATCGCACCTGTCCAGAATACCATAATACCAGCATGTGCTACGTGAGCACCTAATAATTTACCAGAAACGTTTATAAGACGTGCGTTTCCAGACCACCAAGCAAAACCAGTAGATTCGATATCTCTACCTGCAACATTATTAAAGGGCGTTTCCACGTGGTAAAACCTCCTCAGGGAATACAAAGTTTTCGTGTGGTTGATCTTGTGCCGCCATCCAAGCACGGATACCTTCGTTTAATAAAATATTTTTAGTGTAGAATGTTTCAAATTCTGGATCTTCAGCTGCGCGAAGTTCTTGTGATACGAAATCATATGCACGCAAGTTTAATGCTAGACCTACGATACCAATAGCACTTGTCCATAATCCTGTTACAGGTACGAAAAGCATGAAGAAGTGTAACCAACGTTTATTTGAAAAAGCTACACCAAAAATTTGAGACCAAAAACGGTTAGCGGTAACCATTGAATATGTTTCTTCTGATTGTGTTGGAGTGAATGCACGGAATGTATTAGCAGCATCACCATCTTCAAATAATGTATTCTCTACAGTTGCACCATGAATTGCACATAATAAAGCACCGCCTAAAATACCAGCAACACCCATCATGTGGAACGGATTTAGTGTCCAGTTATGGAAACCTTGTAGGAATAGTAAGAAACGAAAGATAGCAGCAACACCGAAACTTGGTGCGAAGAACCAGCTAGCTTGGCCTAATGGGTATAATAAGAAAACTGAAACAAAAACTGAAATCGGTCCAGAGAAAGCAATCGCGTTATAAGGGCGAATACCAACTAAACGAGCAATTTCAAATTGACGTAAGCAGAATCCAATTAGAGAAAAGGCACCGTGTAAAGCTACAAAAGCCCATAATCCACCAATTTGGCACCAACGTGTAAAATCACCTTGAGCTTCTGGGCCCCAAAGTAAAATTAAAGAGTGACCCATACTGTTTGCTGGAGAAGATACGGCAGCTGTTAAAAAGTTGCAACCTTCTAAGTATGAACTAGCTAAGCCATGGGTATACCAAGATGTAACAAATGTTGTGCCAGTAAACCAACCCCCAACAGCTAAGTATGCTGTTGGGAATAAAAGAAGACCTGACCAACCGATAAATACGAAACGATCTCTTTTTAACCAGTCATCAACAAGGTCAAAAGCGCCTCGTTCTTGGTTTTGTCCTATTGCAATGGTCATATAATTGTTAGATTTTATAAAATCCAAAATAATATATTAATGTTAAGTAGACTTTAAATTTTATTTTTTAATAAAATACTATTTATCAAAATTGATCCTAAATATAAAAACTTATTAATAGAAGTTCAATTAGTCTAACTTTTCTTTTCAACTTTGTTATTTAATATTTTAACACAAAAATTAAATTAAGGTTCAAATCGAACAATAAATTTTAATTAAAATGATGGGAAAGTTAACGCATCTGGGTAAAAACGATTAGCTTCGATGATAAAGCCAGCTGTAAAAGTCATCCAGGCAGCTAGTAGAACGGGTGCTGTTGAAAGATATTTTAAGAAATTGTCCATAATCTTAGATTCCTTTGTATTTTTATTAGATAATATTAAGGCTTAAAAAAAATTAGCGTGGTGAAACTGTTATTTCTGAAACGTCAGCTAATAAGGTACCGCTAATGTATTCTTGCCAAGCAGAAATTGGCCAAATAAAACCAGTGGACATAATTTTTAAGGCTAAAGGTACATCAATAATAATTTCTTTTTCTGTTGCATTTGCATCTTCACTAACAGTTCGAATATATTTTCTACCTACCCAACCAATCCAGCCAGTAATATAAAGGAACATTATACCCGGAATAACAAATTCTATACTGTGGCTCCAACGACCATCTGTAATTAAGTGAGGTAAACCATCTTTACCGCAAAGTAAACCAGATTTACTATATCTATCAAATCGTTGTTTTGTACGTTCGATTTGTTGCTCTAATGCTAAAGCGGGAGGTGAACCTGCTTCATATTTTTTAACTCGACCTTCTAATTTACGAACACTAGCATCTAAACGTTTAGTGAATACTTGTGATTCGTTACATGGTGTTAATCCAGCAACATCTGCGAATACGATAGCAGGACTTGTAATAGTCATTGCTAAAAAAATCGGTAAAAGTTTTTTAAACTTAAACATAAATCTTTATCCTATTTTATTTTGTTAGATTTTAATAAAGAATAACTTTTTAGACGCAGATAGCAAGATTGAACTTAAAATTAATCCAAGCTAAGTTTTATATTCTACGCAAAAATATTGATATAGAATATTTTACTATATTTTTTTATTTTTATAGATATTTTTGATACAAAATGTAATCATACTAAAAATAGTCGAGCTTTAGAGATTAAGATTTTTGATTTTAAAATTTACAACAAATAGACTAATAATTCTTAATTGTCATTATTCAAAAAACAATCTTTGCTTTGTAGGAGGTGGAAACTACCTTAAAAAACTAAAAAAGAAAAAAGCAACGAAAAGATAAATGAAAAACTTTAGAAATCTGTAATGAAAATAGAATTTTTACGTATTTTTTTTTTTCATATTGTAAAATAGCTGGTAAAAGGACTTGAACCTTCAACCTACTGATTACAAATCAGTTGCTCTACCAATTGAGCTATACCAGCTTACTTTCTATATTGTCTATATGATATCATAAAAATTTAAAAAGGTATATAAAATTCTCCTTTTTTTTTTACTAATTACTACTTTACAAAACTTAACGAAAGATAGATAATAAGTTTATTAAAAGTCAACTTATTAAGGACGGTTAGCTCAGTGGTAGAGCGTCTGCCTTACAAGCAGAGGGCCACTGGTTCAAGTCCAGTACCGTCCATTAGAATCATAGATTCATTTCAAGACTTTGATCTAGGGCCCATCGTCTAAGGGATTAGGACAGAAACCTTCTAAGTTTCTAATGTAGGTTCGAATCCTACTGGGCTCAATCAATATCCTCTTGCAAAGAAGGTAAAACTTGTAGCATAATATTTAAATAAAATCTATTTCACTTTAAAAATATAAATAAATCAATTTAAAATAAAACTATGGCAAATAATAAATCAGCAATTAAAAGAATAAAAACAAATGAGAGAAAAAGAATTGAAAATGCACCCTATAAATCTTTAGTGAAAACTTTTATTAAAAAATACTTTAAAGCATTAGAAGACTTTGAAACAAACCCAAGTCCGGAAAATCATATTAAAGTAAAGACTTTTTTAGACTTAGCTTATAGTAAAATCGATAAAGCAAAGAAAAAAAACATCTTACATAAAAATAATGCTGCAAGAAAAAAATCACGTTTAAGTAAAGCACTTACAAAAGTAGAACAAAAAAATTAAGAGAAAAAATACGGAAAATATATAAGTTTTGACTGGGGTTCTTTGAGTATTATGTATTTACAAAATGTAAATATATCATTTTGTTTTTTTTGTTTTTTAACTACCAAAAATACTACAAAAGTAAATGAAGAATTTTGTTTAATAAGCTTATGAATCATAATGTACATATAACTAATCTTCCAGATTTATTAGAAATTCAAAGATCAAGTTTTTGTTGGTTTTTATCTGAAGGGTTAGCTCAAGAATTAGCTAAATTTTCTTCTATTTTTGATTTAACAGGAAATTTAGAACTTAGAGTATATGGGCACGAATATAGGCTTAAAAAACCTAAATTAAGCACATGGAAAGCCAAAGAAAAAAATATTACCTATTCAGTTAAACTTTACGTATCAATTGAAATAATAGGTAAGAATGCATCAGTAATAAATAATGTTATAGAAAAACAGAAGGTTCTAATTGGAGAAATTCCTTTAATGACAAATAAAGGAACCTTTATAATAAATGGCTGTGAACGAATCATTGTGAATCAACTAGTTAGAAGTCCTGGGGTTTATTATAAGAAAGAAAAGAAAAAGAACCAATTATATACGATTTATTCTGGAACTGTAATTACTAGACGTGGTTCATGGTTAACATTTGAGTTAGATTCTGACTTAATTTGGGTACGAATTGATAAGAAATATAAAATTCCAATTAACCTATTTTTAGCAGCTCTTGATTTAAAAAATGAAGAAATTTATCAAACAGTAAAAAATTCTGAATTTTTAATTCGTTGTGTAACACAGATAAAATTAGAGTTGGAAAAAAAATACCAAAGTCGAAGAAAAAAAACCGAAAAGTTAAAAGAAGTACAAAATAAAACTGCTGAATTTTTAGCTATAGCCAAAGTACGTGATTTAATTTGTTCTCGTATATTAAATCCGAAATATTATGATTTAGGTGAGGTTGGAAGAGTCAAAATTAATAAAAAATTAGACCTTAATGTTCCTCTATCAATAAGAACTATAACTTCCCAAGATATTCTAAAAATTATTGACTATTTAATTGATATCAGATTCTATAATGGAGAAGTTGATGATATTGATAGTTTGATAAATCGACGAGTTCGATGTGTTGGAGAATTATTACAATTACAAGTACGAGTAGGATTAAATCGTTTAGAAAGAAATATTAGCGAAAAATTAACAACTTGTGACATTAATTTATTACGGACAAATACTTTAGTTAATCCAAAACCTTTAGTTGCAGCCATGAAAGAGTTTTTTGGCTCAAGCCAGTTATCACAATTTATGGATGAAACAAACCCACTCGCAGAACTAACGCATAAAAGACGAATAAGTGCTTTAGGGCCTGGGGGTTTATCTACGGACCATGTTACTTTTGCAGCAAGAGATATTCACCCTACACAATACGGTCGATTATGCCCGATTGAAACCCCAGAAGGACAAAATGCTGGATTAATAGCATCTTTGGCAAGTCATGCTAAATTAAATAAATACGGTTTTATCGAAACGCCCTTTTATAAAGTCTTTCAGGCAAAAGTTTTAAAAGATAGTCCACCAATTTATTTAAGTGCAGAAAAAGAAAAATTATATAAAATAGCTCCAGCAGATATTAAATTAACGCCAAATGATTATCTAGAAAAAGATCTTATACCGGTTCGTTATAATCAGGAATTTACTTTAGCGGCTCCGTACGAAGTAAACTTGGTAGCAATTTCACCCATTCAAATTATTTCCGCGGCAGCGGCATTAATACCTTTTTTAGAACATGATGATGCAAATAGAGCCTTAATGGGTTCTAATATGCAACGACAAGCTGTCCCGTTATTATATCCCCAAAAACCAATTGTTGGTACAGGTCTTGAATCACAAATTGCTATTGATTCATCCACAGGCTTGGTAAATTATAAAGAAGGGATCATAAGTTTTGTTACTGCTGATCAAATTGTTGTTCAAAATAAAAAAGATCCTAAAGAAAATAATACAACAACTTTTAAACGTTATAAACTTGAAAAATATCGCCGTTCTAACCAAGATACCTGCGTCAACCAAAAACCAATTGTTTGGCCCGGACAATTTGTAAAAAGCGGCCAAGTCATTGCTGATGGCCCTGGAACAGATGGTGGAGAATTGTCATTGGGCCAAAATTTAACTGTAGCCTATATGCCTTGGGAAGGATATAATTATGAAGATGCTATTTTAGTAAGTGAACGCGT
Organism: Ophiocytium majus; assembly: GCA_032358315.1. Taxonomy (NCBI): domain Eukaryota; class Xanthophyceae; order Mischococcales; family Ophiocytiaceae; genus Ophiocytium; species Ophiocytium majus. The sequence continues at coordinate 9,631 of JAULBY010023186.1, read as the reverse complement.
TGTTTATAGAGATTTATTTACTTCAATTCATATTGAAAAATATGAATTAGAAGTACGCCAAACAAAATCTGGTGTTGAAGAAATGACTTCAAATATTCCAAATGCAAGTGAATATTCAATTAGAAATTTAAACCCTAATGGTTTGATTTATAAAGGAGCATTAGTAGAACCTGGCGATGTATTAGTAGGAAAAGTTACCCCTAAAGGGGAATCTGATCAACTTCCCGAAGGAAAATTATTAAAAGCCATTTTTGGTGAAAAAACAGCAGATGTTCGAGATACATCTCTTCGCGTACCAAAAGGTATCCAAGGCCGTGTTATTGATGTATTAGTCTTTTCAAAAGAGAATGGAGACGATGTTCCATTAGGGGCTATTAGTTTAGTACGTGTTTTTGTGGCAGAAGTTCGAAAAATTAAAATTGGAGATAAAATTGCAGGCCGTCACGGAAATAAAGGTATTATATCAAAAATAATGCCAATACAAGATATGCCGTATCTCCCTGATGGGACTATTGTTGATGTAATTTTTAATCCTTTGGGGGTCCCTTCTCGTATGAATGTTGGGCAAATTTTTGAGTGTTTACTTGGTTTAGCTGGTGATCAGTTAAATAAGCGCTTTAAAATTTTACCTTTTGATGAAATGTACTGTATTGAAGCCTCGAGAATTTTAATAAATAGTAAACTAAAAGAAGCTGCGAATAAGACAAATAAACCATGGCTATTTAATAAATTTTGCCCTGGAAAAGTTGTCTTAAAAGATGGTCGATCTGGCGAAAGTTTTGACAACCCTGTTTTAGTTGGAAAAAGTTACATTTTAAAATTGATCCACCTAGTTGATGATAAAATACATGCAAGAGCAACAGGGCCCTACTCTTTAGTAACACAGCAGCCAGTTGGCGGAAAATCGCAGCAAGGGGGTCAACGTTTTGGTGAAATGGAGGTATGGGCTTTGGAGGCTTTTGGATCAGCCTATACTTTACAAGAGTTATTAACAGTAAAATCTGATGATATGGAAGGTCGTAATGAAGTATTAAATGCGATTGTAAAAGGTCAACCTATACCAAAACCAGGTATACCAGAATCTTTTAAAGTATTATTGCGAGAATTACAAGCCTTAGGTTTAGATATTACTACGTATAAAGTAAAAAAAGTAAAAACAGGCCAAACCCAATCAATTGAAGTTAATCTAATGACATCTAATGCAGTACATTATTAATAATAACAAAGGATTTGTAATGAAATGAAAAGGATAAATCAAGACTTTGATTATATAAAGATTAATTTAGCTTCACCTGAAAGGATTCGAGAATGGGGAGAAAGAATTCTTCCAAATGGTCAAATAGTTGGTGAAGTAACAAAGCCTGAGACTATAAATTATAGAACCTTTAAACCTGAAATCGATGGGTTATTTTGTGAAAAGATTTTTGGTCCTGTTAAAAATTGGGAGTGTCATTGTGGAAAGTATAAACAAGTGCGCCACCAAGGATTAGTTTGTGAGCGATGTGGTGTTGATATTACAGAAGCAAGAGTTCGACGTCATCGAATGGGTTATGTTGATCTATTAACACCAGTTACTCATGTTTGGTATTTAAAAGGTGTTCCAAGTTTTTTAGCCCATGTATTACAAAAACCTTTAAGAGAGGTTGAACAAATTATTTATTTTAATCAATCACTTGATGATAATGTCGGTGGGTTGGACGAATACTTATCTACTGATGATGATTTTTTATTAGAAAGAGAAAATCAAAAAGTTGGGGCAGAAGTTATTTTTAATTTATTAAAAGATATAAATCTTGTTCAGCAAATTAAAACAAACCGTGAAATTATGCTTTGTCCTGATTCAGAAATTGAATTAAAAAGGGCTACACGAAGAATAAGAATTTTAGAAAGTTTTTTAAGTACAAATTCTAAACCAGAATGGATGATATTAACAGTATTACCTGTTATTCCTCCTGGTTTAAGACCCATGGTACAGTTAGAGGGTGGTAGATTTGCAACCTCAGATCTAAACGAATTATATCGACGAGTAATTACGCGAAATAATCGTTTAGCACGTTTATTATCTATTTACGCGCCTGAAATTGTTGTTCGTAGTGAAAAAAGGATGCTGCAAGAAGCAGTAGATGCCTTAATTGACAACGGAAAACGTGGTCCGAAAACTGTTGATATGAATAATAGACCTCTTAAATCGTTAGCAGATACTGTGGAAGGAAAACAGGGCCGCTTTCGACAAAATTTATTGGGAAAACGCGTCGACTATTCTGGACGGTCAGTAATTGTTGTTGGTCCACATCTAGAATTAAATCAATGTGGTTTACCTTATGAAATTGCTGTTGAATTATTTTACCCGTTTATTGTTCATGAATTAATAAATAAAGGTTTAGCAGGGACAATTAGGAACGCTAAAAAAATTATTCAGAGTAACGAACCGTTTTTATGGAATTTAATCAAAAAAATAATACAAGGTCATCCTATTTTACTTAATCGTGCTCCTACCTTACATAGGCTTGGTATACAAGCCTTCGAACCTGTTTTAGTTCGAGGAAGAGCTATTCAGCTTCATCCATTAGTTTGCCCCGCATTTAACGCAGATTTTGATGGGGATCAAATGGCTGTTCATATTCCATTATCACTAGAAGCACAAACAGAAGCAAGAATACTAATGTTGGCGCCCAATAACTTTTTATCACCAGCAACGGGTGAACCTATTATACAACCGACCCAAGATATGTTATTAGGGTGTTATTATTTAACAATTGACAACCGCCCACATATCAAAGGTTCTAATCATTATTTTGGGAGTTTTGAAGATGTTGTTTTTGCTTACGAACAAAAACAAATCGATCTTCATTCTTCAGTTTGGGTTAGATGTTTGGATACATATCAAATTATGGATGATCTTTTTTTAATAAAAATAATAACCCTTGAAGATAAAAGTATTTTAAAAATTTATAATAAATTACAAATACGTGAATCAAAAAATGGTGAATTTATTGTCCAATATATCCGTACAACACCAGGTCGGATTATTTTTAACCAAAATTTAAATACATTAGTAACCATTTAATAAAATAGGAGCTTAAGGAAATATCATGACAAAAAAAAAGAAAATATTTCGTAATAGGGTTATTGATAAAAAACAATTAAAACAAATAATGTCTTGGGCGTTTAGTGATTTTGGTATTCTGAAAGCTTCATTTTTAGCTAATAAATTAAAAGATATTGGTTTTCAATATGCTACACAAGCAGGTTTGTCCATTAGTATTGAAGATTTAAGAGTCCCTCCTATTAAGAGTAATTTAATTAAAGCGGCCAATAAAAAAGTTTATCAAGCGGAGTTTGAGGTTGATCGTGGAGAAATTACAGAAGTTGAACGATTTCAAAAAGTAATTAACACATGGAATATCACAAGTGAAACTTTGAAAGATCAAGTTGTAAATTATTTTCGTCAAACTGATCCTTTAAATTCAATATACATGATGGCTTTTTCTGGAGCTCGAGGAAATCTTTCTCAAGTTCGGCAGCTTGTTGGGATGAGAGGTCTAATGGCAGATCCAAACGGTCAAATTATTGATTTACCTATTGTAACAAATTTTAGAGAAGGTTTAACAGTAACTGATTATATTATTTCATCTTATGGTGCAAGAAAAGGTTTAGTTGATACAGCACTTCGTACAGCAGATTCGGGGTATTTAACTAGAAGATTAATTGATGTTGCTCAAGATATGATAACCCGCGAAAAGAACTGTAAAACAAAAGATGGAATTAGTTTAACAGATGTTAATGAGGGCGGTAATACTGTTATATCTTTGGGTGAAAGAATTATAGGACGTCTTTTATCACAACCCTTAAAAGATCCACAAACTGGAAAAATTTTAGTTACTGCTAATCAAGAAATTACACCCACGTTAGCTCAACAAATAAATAAGTTAAAGAATCAAAAAGTTATTGTTAGATCTCCTTTAACATGTTCTTCTAGTCGTTCGGTTTGTCAAAAATGTTATGGTTGGAATTTGGCTTATGGGAATTTGATTGATCTTGGTGAAGCTGTAGGTATAATTGCTGCTCAATCTATTGGTGAACCTGGTACTCAACTAACGATGAGAACTTTTCATACCGGTGGCGTTTTTACGACGGAGCCGAGTCGACAAATTCGTGCCCAGTTTTCTGGTAAAATTTTATTTTCTAAACTATTAAAAACTCAAATAACAAGAACCCAATATGGGGAAATTGCTTACATAAGTGAAAATGAAGCAAGTCTCACTTTAGTCACTTACGAAAATAATAAAATACAATTAGAAATTCTACCTGAAACTTTAATTTTAGTAAAAGATAATAGTTTTATTAAGCAAGGGGATATTCTTTTTGAATTAACGCCTAAAACAAGAAAGACTGGCGGAGAAAAAGCATTCAAGTATGTTTACGCAAATCAATCAGGCCAAGTCCTTTTAGAAAATGAAAAATTAAAAGAACCTGATTTTTATCATGAATCTAAATTAACAAATAAACCTAGTTGTTTATTATGGATTTTATCAGGTCAAGTTTATAACATTCCCTTAAAATCACAAATCCAAATCAAACCATTTTCTATTATTCGTAATAATCAAACTTTAGCAGAAGCAAAACTTATAAGTATAACAGGAGGTCAGATTAATTTTATTCAAAGTCGAGAACAAGGACAAAGTAATGAATTAAACATACTTCATAATTCTGAAAGTTTGAATAATTCAAATATCTATTTGGAACAAAATCAAATAGGCTTACAAAAATGTACGATTTTTGGTTCAAAAAATCGTCGTATTCTCTTAAATTCTTTAACGCCATCACAAATGGTTGAGGGAAAATCAACAATAATCGGTCATTTAATTAATACAAAATATAGAACAAAAACAGGTGGCGTTTTTTATTCCGCAGATTTTCTTCAAAATGAAGAGGAAGTACAAACGACAAGAAATAAGAATCGACAAACAGGTGGTACAATTTTTTATATTCCTGAATCAACTTATAAAATTAATCAAGATATAAGACCACTTTATGTGAAGAATGGTGATTATATAGAAGCAAACAGTGAGATTTTTAAAGATACTTTTACTAATATCTGTGGGATTGTTGATATAAATGAAAGTAAAAGAGTAGTAAAAGAAATTACAATAAAACCCGGCCAACTTTTCTTTTTAGGAAAAGACAAATCTTTAAAATCCTATAATCAGAAAATAGTTTTTCCTGGAGAAATTTTATTTGAAGATATACCTATTAAACAATTAAGTTTTGCAGAAATTAAAACAATAAATGGACAAACTTTTTTAGGTATATACCCAATTGTTCGTTATGAGATTATAAAAGAGCCCCAAGAATTATCTTATTTTTCCTCAACTTACCTAAAAATTAACAATGATTTAGGTATTGGTAATTTACAAGCAAAAATTAAATTTTACACAAAAATTAAGAAAAGTGTACCCTTTCAACTTTTAAAGCGAGAGATTATTAGTCAACCAAATTCCACTTCAAAAAATTTTACAATTAATGTTGATTTTTTTTCAAAAGAAAAAAACACAAAAAAACTAAAATTAAATCTTTTAGTAAGAGAAAATATAAGTATTGATTTATTTATACCAAATGAAATAAAAAAGGGAGATGTTTCTACAATAAACTTAGTACATAATGAGCAATATATAGAACCATATACAAATATAGCATCTTTTCAAGTCTTAATACCAGAAAAAAATAAAATTACAGAAATTAGAGAACAATTTTTAGGAAAAGAACGAAAAGTGTTTTTAACAACAGATAAGGATTATAAAACAATTTATCTAGAACATCGACGTAATTTATTCCAAAAAAATAAGTTATTAAATTTTGGTGAAAACACAGAAAATAATATTATTTCAAAGACTTCTGGTCTTATTTATAAAATTAAAGGGAACAGTATAACCTTACACGTAGGTCAACCCTATTTATTTTCGCAAGGAGCCATAATTGAAAAACGTCCTGGTGATCTAATCAAACGTGGTGATAGTTTAGGACAACTTGTTTATGAACGAGCAAGAACGGGAGATATTGTTCAAGGCTTGCCACGGGTAGAAGAAATTTTAGAGGCTAGAAAACCAAAAATGGAGTCTATTATTGCTACCCGACCTGGTATTATTATAGATATTCGTTATACGCCTTCAGAACTTTATGTTTGGGTTGCCCCGGGTGTTTTTGATAAATCTGAGAAAGAGTTATATACATTAAATTATTCTCAGCGTTTATTAATTGGAAAATTTGAATTTCTTAATGTTGGTCAACCACTAAATGATGCTTCTATTAATCCACATACTATCTTAGATATTTATTTTTTATATTATCGAAGCCTTAAACTTTTAACACCTTATCATTCAGCATATAGAAGTTTAAGAAAAATACAGGCTGTCCTTTTAAGTTCGGTACAAGCAGTTTATTATTCACAAGGTGTTAGTATTTCTGATAAACATGTTGAAATTATTATTAAACAAATGACAGGTAAAGTACAAATAACATCATCTGGAGCTTCTCCTCTTCTACCTGATGAATTTGTTGATTTACGACAAGTTTATTATATAAATAATTGTTTAAGAGAAAAAGAAAATGCTTTATTTAGACCCATTTTATTAGGTATTACTAAAGCCTCGCTAAAAACAAATAGTTTTATTTCTGCAGCAAGTTTTCAACACACAACTCGTGTATTAACAGAAGCTGCAATCCAAGGTAAAATTGACTGGCTTAGAGGATTAAAAGAAAATGTTATTGTTGGACGTTTAATTCCAGCAGGAACTGGCTTTAATGCGTACAGTGATATTTCTTATCTTGGTGTAAAAGTCCCAACTTATTTAAATAATAAAGAAAATAATATAACAGCACCATCAATGAGTTCCAATATTAAGTATAAAGAATTAAAAGATCGAATTAAATTCAAGTTTCTATAAAAATATTAAATAAACTTTTTTTATCAATTTTCAAAAACTTGGTATTTTAGTATACTCAAATTAAAAGATAAGTAAAAAAAACTTTATTTACTTTATTAAAAAACTTTGGAGAAAAAAATAACATATGGCTAAAATTGAATTGGCCCAATTACTTGAGGCGGGGGTTCATTTCGGACATAAAGCCCACCGTTGGAATCCGAAAATGTTCCCATATATCTATACTGAACGTGATGGTGTTCATATTCTTGATCTTATTCAAACAGCAGAATTACTTAAACAAGCTTGTGATTTTGCACAAGCAGCAAGTGAAGAAGGAAAAACTTTTTTGTTTGTTGGAACAAAACGTCAAGCTGCTTCTGTTATCGCTCGAGAAGCTCAAAGATGTGGAGCACATTACGTAAATCATCGCTGGCTTGGTGGTATGTTAACAAACTGGGTAACATTAAAAACACGAATTCAACGATTAAAAGACTTAGAAGAACAACAGAATCTGGGTATAATAGATAGTTTGCCGAAAAAAGAAGCAGCTAAATTAAATAAAGAATTAGAACGTTTACGGAAGTATTTCAGTGGTGTAAAGACCATGGATAAAGAACCGGATATTATTCTGATTATCGATCAAAAATGTGAAATTACAGCAATTAAAGAAGCTATTTCTTTAAATATACCAATTATTTCTATTTTAGATACAAATTGTGATCCAGACCTAGCTACTATACCAATACCTGGGAATGACGATGCTATTCGATCTATTAAATATATTGTTCAAAAATTAGCAGATAGTATCGCTTTAGGAAGACAAAATAAAGATCTTACTGAAAATGTAGAGTAATAAAAAATCAAAAGAAAAAGGAAAATTTAATGAGTCTTGAAATTAGTCCTAAGCTTGTAAAAGAGCTTCGAGAAAAAACAGGTGCTGGTATGATGAACTGCAAAAAAGCTTTGCAAGAAACCGAGGGGGATTTTGAAAAAGCAGTTGAAACTTTACGTCAAAAGGGTTTGGCTTCCGCGGATAAAAAATCAGGACGTCAAGCCAGTGAGGGCTTAATTGAATCATATATACACACTGGGGGCAAGTTAGGTGTTCTAGTAGAAGTTAACTGTGAAACAGATTTCGTCGCTCGTAGACCAGAATTCCAACAATTAGCTAAAAATATAGCAATGCAAGTCGCTGCTTCTCCAACAGTAAATTTTGTTTCTGTAAATGATATACCACCTGAAGTGGTTGAAAGGGAAAAAAGTATCGAAGCAGGAAAAGATGATTTAGGAAATAAGCCAGAACAAATTCGAGCAAAAATTGTTGAAGGTCGAATTGAAAAGATTTTAAAAACACAAAGTCTTTTAGATCAACCATTTATAAGAGATAATACACAAACAATAGAAGAAGTTATAAAACAAACAATTTCTCAATTAGGCGAAAATATTAAAGTTGCTCGTTTTATAAGATTTCAATTAGGAGAATAAGAAAGCTTCTTTCTGAAAAGCCTTTTTCTGATTTCATCACCCTTTTTGCCATATCTATTGTATAATTTTATTATCTGTATGCATATTTAGCATAGGGTATTTTTTAGCTATTTCATTAAAATTACATATGGATTTCATTCAAAGTATGGGCTTGAACAATTCAGGTTCATTTATTCTTTTATCTGGAGTCGAGGTTGGGAAACACTTTTACTGGGAAATTCAAGGCGTTACTTTACACGGACAAGTTTTTATTGTTAGTTGGTTTGTAATTGCTTTAATTATTCTATTCTCAGTATTAGGTAGTAGCAATGCTAAACGTATTCCAGAAAGCTGGCAAAACTTTATGGAATCTGTTGTTGAATTTACACAAGAAATTGCAGTAAATCAATTAGGAGAAAGTGAGTATCGACCATGGCTACCTTTTATTGGTACCTTATTCTTATTTATTTTCGGTTGTAACTGGGCAGGTGCTTTAATTCCTTGGAAATTAATTGAACTTCCAGAAGGAGAATTATCTGCTCCAACAAACGATATAAATACAACGGTTGCTTTAGCCTTACTAACATCAGTAACGTATTTTTTTGCAGGTTTACAAAAGAAAGGTCTTGGTTATTTCAAACGTTACTTACAACCAACGCCTGTTTTATTACCGATTAATATTTTAGAAGATTTCACAAAACCTTTATCATTAAGCTTCCGGTTATTCGGAAATATCTTAGCAGATGAGTTGACGGTAACAGTTTTAACAATGTTAGTACCCTTAATTGTTCCTTTACCCATTATGGTTTTAGGTGTATTTGCAAGTTCAATTCAAGCGTTAATTTTTTCTACACTTGCTGCAGCATACATTGCGGAAGCTGTAGAAGGGCATTAACCCGGAAATTTTTATGTGTGTCTTTTTTAACTTTTTTGAAATCTGTTAATTCTTTTTCCCCAAAATTAAACAAAATAAAAATAAATATTATGGATTCAATTATTTCTGCTGCATCTGTTTTAGCTGCTGGTCTTGCTGTTGGTTTAGGTGCCATTGGTCCTGGTATTGGTCAAGGTAACGCTGCAGGTCAAGCTGTAGAAGGTATTGCTCGTCAACCTGAAGCAGAAAACAAAATTCGTGGTACCCTTTTATTAAGTTTAGCTTTCATGGAAGCTTTAACAATTTATGGTCTAGTAGTAGCTTTATCGTTATTATTTGCAAACCCATTCACAAGCTAAATTTTTAATTA
>JAULBY010023175.1:0-17960 GCA_032358315.1 Ophiocytium majus | reverse complement strand
CCGGGGGGCCAAAATGCCCCCCTCGGGGGCTGCGGATGCCGGGGGGGGGGGGGGGGAGCTGGGACCCCGGGCCCCCGCCCTGCCCCCCCCCTCCAAACACCACTGGCTGCTGAGCACAAACACAATTTCGGCCCCAGACCCCCCCCCCCCCTCATTTGGACACGTGGGAGCTCGGGGCGCACACGGAGCTGCGCAGCAACTTTAAGTCTTCGACCTCAACCTTGTCAGCAGAAGCCAGCCACCAGCGCGTCAACCAGCGACACCTGCGACCTCGCAGGCACCGCACCGGGCGGTGGCGCTGCCTGCCTCTTCCCGTCCTGGACGGCGCGCCGTGGTCACCCAGTCGCTGCCGTTTCCGAACCAACACAGCCTCGGCGTGGCGCCGGTTGAATCTTTGGAGCAGCCTGCAACACATCAGCTGCGAAAATGCGGGCGTTGGCGAGCCTGGCGCCTCTGGTGGCGGCGGCGCTGGTATGGCTGCCCTTTTCAGGCGCCCTGATGACCAGGTAAGCTGCTGGGGCGCAGCGCAGCACCGGGACCCAATTACTGTCACCGTTGTTCGGAGATGTTGCCGGCAGTTGCTGCAACACAGCGCTTCACACCACCACTTCGGAAACAGCCTGTGCCATGGCGCTGCAGCTGCAGCCACCAGCTAACTGCCGGAGCTCCCCTGTGCCTGGTGGTGTGCCTCGCAGCAGCCGCGGCGTGTGCGGAGGCGCCCAGCAGCTAAGGCGCCCCTCTCCGCTGGTGAGCACCTAACCCTGCTGTCTGCTGAGAGCAGCTTCCGGAGTCCCACGTGTGCCTCGCTCGTGTTGTGCACCACCGCCACTGCAGCCAGCACAGCAGAGAGGAGGCATGTGTAATCCGTTGACCCCTTTTTACCCATTTGCACCGCGTCGCGCAGGTGATGAAAGCCCACAGGGACGTCAGAGTCAAGGTGGGAAGGAAGGAAGCTGAAACTGTGCTGCTGTGGAGCCGTTGCTGGCGCCAGTTGCGAGGTGGCCCGGGGGTCGTTGGTGTTGCATGGCTGTGCTGTAGGGCTGAAAGCTAGGCCAACAGCGTTTATGGTGTGCCAATTAGGGTGCTGTGCATACTGGCTGAGTGCCTGTGCTGCAACGGCAGCGGCAGCAACAGCAGCGCAACGTCCCTCCTGGGGAGAGACCGAGCGCGCGCAGCTGCCCAAGGGGCTCATTCCAGCTGGCGCTCCATTGGCTGAGGGCATGTGGAGCAGCTGCTTAACATTCCAAGGGCTTGTGAAGCAGCTGTCTCATTTCCATACCATGGCGATGAGAGAGGTGCGCTCGTGTGCTGCCTGCCAGAGCATTTTGGGGGTTTGAACGGAAGTCAGCACTATTTTGTTGTTTTAACTGCTCCGTGATGTATGACGCCCGTGGTACCCAAGCTGCAGCGGCCAGTAAGAGCATGAGCATGCGGGTGCGTCACACATGCTTTTTGCTGCATGCTCCATGACCATCAGCGGACAACGCACAAGGGAAAGCCCGCCAAGCCCTCGTACCGCCGCCCGGCGCCATTCCCCTATGGCGGACCCAGCTCCAATGAGGAGGTGTCCAGGCAAGTGCTGCGCCTGATTCTCCTGTGTCGTTGCACACAAAAATTATGATGAAAGCATAAGTCTTTTGTGTTGCACGCACCTAACACAGTCGGTGTGTCCGTCAACCCGCTACGGGCTCATGTGGTTGGTGGGTGGTGGTGGCAGTCCTGCAGTCCTACAGCAGCGTTGCTGAGAGAGTGCCTGCTGCACCCGTTGTGCACACCATCACACGTTTCGGATCATGTGTTGAGACATCAGAGCCGACATGCATGGTATATTCGCCTGCACCAAAATCCTGCAGTCACTTTTACAGTGGTGCTTGGAGAAGCACCTGCAACGTGGCACTGACAGGCTCCCGCTGCACCGGGTGGTCGCTCCTGCTGAGCACTGCAGGGAGCTGTACGAGAGCTCGGAGCAAACAGCACGGAGCCTGGATAGGTGAGACTCAGCTGCTGAGCACGGCAAACAGGCACTTTGCAATATGCATTGCTGACTGTGCTTTTATAGCGCGCTGCCACCACATTCTGGACACGCTCGCTGTTGGCGAGACACCCTTTCAGCTCGCTGTTAGCAAGAGAAAGGCGTGCTTTTGTTGGACCGACCGTTGCCAGCCGCAGACATGGTTCCTGGCTCAGCTTCCCATTGCTGAGTGTTTACCCTCTTAACCCCTTGTTGTGTACCACTCATTGCGCCGTCTGCACATGCCTGTCGTCCCTGCGGCGCTTCTGCTGAGCAGCTGCCCGGCGCTGGTGCTCAACGCGGACTACCAGCCCCTATCGTACCTGCCGCTGTCGCTATGGCCCTGGCAGGAGGCCATTAAGGCGGTGTGGATGGACCGGGTTGTGGTGCTGGCAACACATGACAGGTGCACAGCATGTGGTATACTTCAAGTACTTGAAGTATGTATACAAAGTATGTGGTTCGTATATATACATGCTTCGAAGTATGTATGTGGTGAAGCATGTGGTTTGGCGTGGTGTGGCCGGGCATGGAGCGCTGGGGCGCACATAGGGTGGCAAGTCGGCCCAACTATTCTATGGTATGGAGTGTGTTATCTTATCGAAAATAATGGGCGGTATTTAGCGCTGTAGCGGTTATCATACTTCAAGTACTTGAAGTAGTTAGTTGTGTTGTATGCCTTTGCTGCAGACGCTTCATTCCGACCGCTTCAACTGACACAGCCGCCCTGAGGTTTCAAGGGGGTTGCATTCCATACTGTGTTCGCACCACTGCCCAAGCTCAAAAGTGTGGCAGTAATACTGGTGTGTCTGACATGCGGCTAAGGATAGGATGACATAAAATTATACCCCACTTGTTTAACTTCCACCAGTCTGGTGCTGAGTCTGTAACTCAGCAGCTGCAGCCTTTGCAACAGCAGCGCTCCCATTAACGCCGTGCAGTGCAGCACACCGCTGCTTGGGGCCTCCCCAACACAACTGTCTTCAGCACATTATTGTTCACCATGCCAGGCTCGATGTTGAGTGACTCAAGCAGATTGCAGTGCTGTTTGGTGCCACCAGCGCCTCTGACGATGGTGATTTCAGCAATGAGAGGTCATGCAGTTGGACATTGTTGGCGAAGTTGCTGCCGCGCCCCCCCTTCCGTGGAAAACCACGGGGAAACCGCAGCCAAAAATGTGGCTGCAATTTTCAATGTGCATGACCTCTCATTGCATAAATCATCAGAGGTGCTGGTGGCACCAAACAGCAATTTGCTCTGCGCGAGCGACGCGAGAACTAGCCTGGCATGGTGCACACTAGCCTGCTGAAGGCGCCTGATCCTAATAAAAGTGCCACGCCGCTGTGGCACACTGCCGGGCGTGAATGTCAAAACATGGAACTCGCAGCACATAACATAGCCGCTTACATGTACACACACTGTAGTATGATAAACTGCTCTGCGGTCACCATCGTGCATATGTAGTGCATGCAACCATAGATTGTTGCAACAGGTGTGCGCGCTCCTGGTCCCTGCTCGGATGTTATTACTTCAGAAGTAGGAGTGTGATATTTCTTAAAGAATTTTTTTTTTAAATAAAAAACTTATTATTGGTGTTGATAAATGCGATTATTTCAAAATTGTTCTTTTATGCCCTCACTACTATGGATACCGATGGTTGGGGACGCTTATTTCTCACATCATGGGCGGGGAAGGGGGGGGGCGTGTCACAGGTATCTGGGAGAGTGCTTTGCAAGCACTCCCGGGGATCGACACTGCCACATTATCAGGACCACACATCAGGTGACTCAAGCTTTTCAGCAACACACCGGTAATTTGGGCAGTACAACACTCGAGCAGTTAGATTCATGCCGCATTTCACTGACAGCCTCAGCAGAATTCTGGCTCTTTGTAGCAGCTTCCTGTACTCTGTCAACAGGCGCCCAAAGTGTGGTGTTCTACTTGTCAACTGCGTAGCACACTGTAGGTGCGCCTGCATGTGCGAAATGCGCCTATTTCCAGCGAGGCAATTGTTTACCAAAGGAGTCAGCAACACCAACGAGTGAGTTCTGGGCACTTTGGAGGTGGGGTTGCACTCTCGCGCCACTCCCAGCCTCTCACACACAGGTAGTGCTGCCAGCGGCTGTCCACGCGCCTCAGCCATACCAACCATGTGTGCGGCATGGTGTACTGTGGCGCGTGTGCAACGCTGCCAGGAGACCTCATACCGGTGTCGCCGCCTCCAAGCCACTCTGATGACCAGTGCACACACTATGTTGAAAACATGGACAGCTATGCAGGCGAGAGCGGCGGTGCGCGGCGCACCCCACTGGCACATGCTCCGAAGTGTTATATTGTACGGTACACTGTACTGATGAATTGTAATACGTGTACGTGTATGTATTGTATTGTACCGGTGGCAGGTATGTCAGGAGCGCGAATGTGGAGCTCAAGCTGCCCAGGTGAGGCTGCAGCGCACATGTCGCGCATGGCACATGCGGTGTGCGTCTGCATTACAAGCCATGATCAACGCAGCAGTGGCACTGGCTTTGCGTAGGCAGGAGGCGCCACACCACGCCACATGCCGACACAAGTAGCTTTGTACCGGTACATGTGCTCATGTGTGTACGTACCTTGTATATATGTGTACTGAAGTATGCAGTATACTTGAAGTACTACAGTGCTACTTGTAGTTGATTGTATTTATTTGCACTTGTGGGCGTGCAACAACCTGTGCCACGTGGCCACGCATCCCAGCATCGCGGCACATGCCCAGCAGCGGATGCACAAGAACACACAGAGTGAATTTGAAGTTCTCTGAACAAGCATCACCAAGACCAAACAAGTGCTGCTAGCGGGCAGGCCTGAGATTCCGGCAGGTTAGTAGTACATGCTTTGAAGTTGTCCACTGTTACTATGTATCTGTGCATGTGTCTGTGTGTGTGTGCGTGTCCGCCAGCTGCCGCATCAGCTCAGCATGCATGCGCTCGCATCTGGCGTGTAACCTGTGTGCCTTCCTGGGGGGACTGCACTGCTCTGTGCTGCGCAGCGTGATCGCGCTCAAGGGCTACGTAAACCAGCACTCCAAGGTGCCATCGTTCACGCGCCGCAACCTCTATCTCAGGGACGGCTATATGTGCAACTACTGCCAGGTCAGCTGCCGCGCCGGCCCTGTTCCATGCTTATGTGTGTGTGCGACAGCGCACTTGGGTGGCGAATGTGACAGCGGTGTGTGCGACAACGCACTTGGTTAGCAAATGTGACAGCGGCACCTGCATGCGCTGCAGTGGTATGTGAAGCGGTTGCGTATACCTTTTCATACTTCAGCATGAAGGAGTCAGTGATTTCGATCATGAAATCTTCGGTGGTACTGCAGCAGTGAGATTTGAGTTGACCAGGTATTTTGTAATGGATCTACTCCTTAGAAGTAGAAGTATTATATACTACGTAGTACTACGGGTGGTACTACGAAGTACTACGGGGGTTGTACTACTACTGTAGTACTCTACTGTAATTGTGTTCAGCAGTGTCCGTCGTCCATCGGGCTTGCCATCATGTGTGTGTATTACGGCTGGGGCCTTGTGCTGCACTGCAGGGGCCCATCACATCACAGCCGGTGTGAACAGCACAGCGCATCATCACCTGCAGCAACATGTGGTAGTGCTGTTGCAAGGCAACAACACAGTATGCTGATGCTGCGTTTCTGGCTTGCTGCCGCGGTGGTGCTGCCCCCCCGCAGAAGCAGTTTCAGGCGGGCGACCTGAGTTTTGACCACGTGGTTCCCAGGAAGCTCGGCGGCCCTACCAGGTTCGTAACTGATGAGTAACTGCCTGGCGCTTGCTGCCACCGCATGCTGGTTGTCATGGGACCCTGTGACGCCAGTCAGTGCCGTGGCCGCCTTGACTGCACGTTGTACGTGTCTGTGAGGGCACTTGTGGGTGCTGTAGTGGCCACACACACTTGCGCTGTTTATGCACACGTGGTGCAGTCAGTCCTGCTTATGCGTGCACTACAGGATCACATAGCTGCACTTGGAGTGCATGTGCGGCATGCCGCTACCCTGCGGCGCATGCCAAGCCACAAACAACCCTCTGCTAGGAACCGGTATGGGCCCTGACTTGAGGCGGTTGCTTTTTGCGCTGTTGTTGTGCAACTATCCTCTGTGTGCAGCTGGACTAATGTCGTGACCAGCTGCCACCGCTGCAACAACGTCAAGGCAAGTGCAAGTATGCCTGCATGTGACCATCTGCGGCAGTGCTCGCGTATCACAGCCGTGCTACTGATGCCTGCCTGCCTCTGCCACATCGATGCCATGGCGCCGGCATGTGGTGCAAACCGCAATGTCTGCATACAGCCAGGTGCGCTGGCAACGGCACTGACTGTGTGTGTCGTACGGTGCGTGTTTACACGGCTTTTCTCTCTGTGTGCGTGTGTGTGTGTGTGTGTGTGTGTGTGTGCGTGCGCGTTGCACAGGGAGATTGCCACCCAAAGGAGCTGGCGCGAATAGGCATGCGCCTCAACAAAATGCCCCACACGCCCTCCTTTTTTGAGCTGCAAAGTCAGGTGAGGTGCCGTGGCAGCGGCAACATGGCAGGTGCACAGTATCCGCGCTTTCCCGCCAGCTTCCAGGGTGGCAAAGCGAGTATGAGCCCATGTGCGCGTTGAAAGTTGATGGTTAGGCAACCCTGCTACGCATCTGATGCTGCTGCCGCAACATTCAGCATTGAGAGTGCACATTTTCTTCCTTGGACATACTAATGGGTGTTGCCACAATGGAGACTGGTGCCACTCTGGCAACTGCAGCTGCTACTAGTACAATGGTGGTGTTCAGCAAGGTAGGCAGCAGTTGCACTTGAGGCAGCTTGCACACTGGACTCAGCCGCTGTATTTGCTGCCGCCGGCTACCTCAGGCGCGCAAGTACCCCCCAAAGGTGCTGCACAAGTCCTGGAAGGAGTACCTCTACTACGAGTCCCCCCTGGAGCGGCAGCAGCAGCAAGCGCAGCCGCAGGAGCAGGAGTGAGCAAACGCTGCGGGCTGTGCGAGGTGGGACGGGACGTGCCATACGTGCAGCACTAACAGCGCTCAGCGTGTGCGGCGGTGCTCAGCAGCATCTGCTGAGCACAACAGCAGCTAGTGTGCACAGCAGCTGGTGTGCTCAGCAGCAGCTGGTGTGCTCGGCAGCAACTGGAGTGCTCAGCTGTGCTCAGCAGCAGCTGGAGTGCTCAGCAGCAGCAGTTGTGCTCAGCAGCAGCTGGTGTGCTCCATAGCAGCTTGTGTGCTCAGCAGCAGCTGGTGTGCTCAGCACAGGGCCCCCCTGGCGACAACGGCAGCAGGGCACAAGGGCGGCGGCGTGCAGCACGCGCGCCGCTCATGAACAAGTAGCGTGTACAAAGACGGACAAACGGGGAAATCAACCGCAAGGGGGGCGTTCCCACCCAACTCATGAGAAAACTCACAAAGACGGCGCATGGTACAGGGGTGGGCGCGTGTGCCGCGGCGGCCGCCGCGCCAGAGGCTGCGCGGCGGTGTTAGTCGCCAGAGGGTGAGGCAAGGCGCAGCACAGAGGCGGCAGTTTACTCATTACAGGACAGCAGGCGCGCAGCCGGGGGCTGTGCGCCCGCGCTTTATGTCGTTGGCGGGGTGGCCGCGCGTCCGTTGCCAGCAGGCAGCCTGGTGCGAGGTCGCCGCCCTTAGTGGAAGTGCAAGTTGAAGTGCGTCACCTTGCAGCCGCGCACCCGAATGTCTGCGACTGGGAGGGGAGTGACTCTGGCAGGCACGGGGAGTGGCTGGGGGCGGTTGCGGGGGGCGGCAGGTTTACTACGGCAGTGCCCTTTTGCTGGGTGTTTTTTGGTAGGAGCAGAGGTGCGCAGGGCAGAGGGTTCGAGACGGGCAAGCGTGCGCTGTCTCCCGGGGAGTGCACAGTGGTGCTGTGCAAAGCACAAATGGTTGCGGTTGCGTGCCGCCGTTGAATAGCAATACACGCCGGGTGTCATACACTTGCAAGAGGTGAACCATGGTACCATGGTGTGGGTGTTTTGCGCCCCACTGTTTGTCTCGCTCTTGCTTTGCTGGTGGCTGGCTTGCTTGCCACATCGTGTTTTGGAATTTTTGTCGAGGCTGCATGGCACTGAGGTGCTTGTACATCTGCTCAGCTGGCCGTGTTGAGGTATGTGTGTGGTGGGAGACACCCGCCACTGCCAGCTAGGTGCGCTGCAGGGCTGGCGCTGCTGCTGCTGTGCGTGTCCATGTGTGTACCTAGGCCTCCTACTTGAACTGCTGCTCCTGAGCACTGCTGCAACCTTCATTCGCGGCTGCACTGCAAGGCACCATGACATGCGCTTGATGAGTACGCAAGCTGCCAGCCAGCAAGCACTCTGAATTCTCTATCAATCAAGCTCGCAGGGGCCGCTGGCTGCCGCCTGGGGCTCACAGAGATGGCCAGCAATCAATGAGCACGTGCGTGCGGCCTGTGTGAAGAAATACGTGCACACAATTCAAAGTACCACATGGTACTGCACAAAAGAGTGCCATAGTATAACAGTGTTACAGTCTTGCTGCATTTGCGATCAGGCGGTGGCAGCGACAGTCGTCGCTCACAAACAAGCACCCTAACAGGCGGACGGCTGGGGCTGCGCAGCCAAAGCGGCAACGCACACTGCACGCGGCACCACCCACCCCCCCCGTGCCACATCCATATGCTCCCACCCAGGCCAACATGGCACACAGCACCCACAGCGCCGCCGCACACAACACGGCTGCCCTCACAGGCATGCGCCGCAACCCAGCGACTGCCCCTGCCATCCACTCTGCCAGCCACTGCAGACCGCGCTCCACGGTACACACGCCTGCGCCCGCTCTGCCAAGCGCCACCCACAAACTCACACGCGCCGTGCTCAGGTATAGAACTTGGCGAGAGCAGAGGGGGCGCCGTCGGCGGCCTTTGCCCTCTCCGCCTGTGCCTTTGCCGTTTTCGCCGCGTCCTTTTCCTTGGCGAGCTTCTCCCTGCGCTTGGCGACGCCCGCGTCGACCACGTTGGACGCCTTGCGCGCCACCTTTTTGCCAATCTTGCTGCGGCCGCGCATCTTGTTCTTCTCGCGCGGCGCCTTCTTGGGGCGCGTGTCCGCCGCCTCCTGCTCAGCAGATCAGCAGTAGCAGCGCAGGTGTGTGTATGTGTGTGTGGGTGTTAGGGTGTTGACGTAGGCGCAAGAGTACTTGGATGCGGGGACCCGCCACGCAGGCTGCAGAGTATCCTATGGAAGAAGTAGGGTGGCTACAGCACCTACATAACATACATCAGGTGTTACCTCAACCGTTCGATGACAACGCCATCGCGCCACCACGGACCGCTTTCAACTGCACAGGCTGCAAGCGAACAGCTGACATAAACCCTTCAACCAAACCTCAGCCCAGCTTCAGCGCACACAACTCCTTGTTCAGGGACTGAGTATGCTGGGCCAGCCCTGCCACCTGCCTGGTCCCAGCTGCTTGCTGCTTGCCGCGACACCTTAAAAATGACATAACATCAATGGAAACTTGCACACCTTGGACGACGGAACGGTTTTACGACGGAGTCAACGGAATTTCGTCGCGACGAAGCCCACACGAGCTCTGTCGCGACGGAGTCGCGCACCAGTGTGGCAAGCGCCGTGGTGGCACGCGACGGAGTTGCACACGCCTAGGCAGTAACCTGTCGTGCTCACGACGACGTTGCGCAGTGCCAGCACCTGCTCTGTTGTGCTGTGTCGTGGTGTCGTGAAACCGTCGTGTGCTGAGCACGGGGGGGGGGGGGGACGGGGGCCCCCACGGGGCCCCGCGCGTTGCCCGGGCACGTGTTGAGCAGCTGCCTCGAGGCTGAAGCCAGCCACAAACGCAACAGCTGGTCGCAGCCATGAGCAGCGAGAGCGGAGACGACGGTGCGGTGGCGCGCTCTGTGGTAGCGCTGCTGCTGGGGAGAAGGTGCCCTCTAAGGCCGTGGCCGATGCCATCGCCGCTTTCCAGCCCCCCCCATGGGATGAAAGCAGCTGTGCCAGGCAGGGCGACTTCAAACATGCTGCTGAGCACTGCTGCTGCTGTTGCTGCTGCTGCTTTTCCGTCGTGGCCCCGTCCTGAAACAGTTGCACATGTCGCACACCCAAGAACTGAACACCGTCGGGTACACAACGCCGTCTACGCACGCACTGCAAAAAACCCGTTGTGTACACAACGCCTGTCGCCACATGCCATGTGCTTCGCCGTCATGGTACACAACACCTTTGCGTGCGCACGCCAACGTCCCTGTCGTGTGCACGACTCCGTCGCGACGGTTCGTCGTCCAAAGTGTGGAAACTTGGCAAGCCGCCCTCAGCTGCGGCACACGCAGCTCGTTCGTTCAGCATCCAAGTCGGCACCAACGCGCCTGCCGAAAGGTCCGGCACGTTTCACCACCAGCGTCAACTTCAACTACTTCCAAGACTACTACTTCTGAAGTACTCCAAAAAGACCTACTGCCCTCCCTGGCAGCACCCTCAGCTCAGCCGCAGCGTGTGCGCGCCTCTGTCCGTGTCCCCCCCCTCACACACACTCCAGCACCGTCTCGAACCACCATCGCTGCTGCTGAGTGCACCCTACCCGCCCATTTAGGCTAGTCGCAGTTTGTACCTGTGCACACATGTGACTCTGGACTGATACAGACAACTCAACTGCACCAACGAGTTAGCAAAAACACATAGTGCCCCCACCCGCAGCGCTCTCAGCTCTGTCCGCAGCGTGTGTGCGTCCTGGTCCACGGCCCTTCCCTACCCCCCCACCCCAATCCAGCAGTCTCACAACCCTCAACCTTCAACTTCAACAACAATCCACAACAACACCTGCTGCGAGCCCCTCACCTGCCAACGCACCCAGCTCCATCCGCAGCGTGTGCCCGTCCTGCTCCACGCCCCCCCCCACCCCCAAACCCAACAACATCTCACCACCCTCGAACTTCAACTTACACTTCAACAAAACTTCCCAACACCACGTGCTCACCTGCAGCGCCCTCAGCTCCGTCCGCAGCGCCGCCGCGTCCCTGTCCACGCTCCCCACCACGCCCGGGTCGAGCATGACCGTCTCCGGCTGCAGCTTGTCCAGCAGCGCCCGCACCTCCCCCTCCCGCCTCTGCTTCGTCGTCTCAAACGGGTTCGCCGCAAACGTGTCAAAATTAGGCTCCCCCGCGCCCGGCGCCAGCAGCGTCGCGTACCCCGTCGCCGTCCCCGCCCCCAGCGCGTCTTCGTACGGCCGAAACCGCAGCGAGGCCACACGCGCGCCGCCGGCAAATTCGTGGCGGAGGTAGGCAGTCTCCGCACGCGTCGCCACGGCGTCACGCCACAAGCTAGCACGGCACCCCGCGCCCAGCGCCAGCAGCCCGCGCTGCGAAATGTCCATGGTGGTGGGGGGGGCGCGCGAGAAGTAGGAGTGGAGCTCGCGGTAGGTTCGAAGGTCCCAAACGCGAACGCGTGCATCTGCGCCCGCGGTGACCATGTAGGTGCCCCCCGGGTCGACTGCGAGGGAGGTTACGGGCGCCTTGTGTGCGAGCATGGACACCAGGGACTTGCCCATGGAGGGCGCCCACAGGGTGACAACGCCGCTGGCGTGGCCTGCGTGCAGCACAGCGTTGCGAGGGTTTTGGCGCAGCGCCGTGCAGTGGCCAGAGCGCGTGATGGTCTCTGCGACCAGCGCGCCGGTGGAGGTGTCCTGGTAGCGCAGCACGCCCTGCGGAGGCGGGGGCGGGGGAGGGGGTGGTGGACGCATGTGCTTGGTGGTGGGTCAACAGGGCGTTTTAGCAAGGTCGTTGTGCGGTGTATAACGTGCACATACATATATACGCCATTTAACAGGTACGCGTATTTATCTATAAATACACAACATAACTGTGTACTAAGGTAAAAATACGCTGCACTGTATTTATTGTTTGAAAGACACCAGCGTATTTACTTGAGAACATGCCAGGTACTGTGTACTGAGGTAGAGATACGCTGCACCGCCTCCTGCCTATTTCGCCCCCCTAGTTGAAACCAAAACTTGAAGTTCCAAATAGAGGCTAGAAGTCATCACCTACCACTCAGTTTTGTCATCAACAGGTTGGAGTATGTAGGAGTTTTGTATCTCTGCAGTTATGGGCGTGGAAGAGCTGTCATGCGGGCCACCATGAAGCAGCATCAGTATATGCAGGCCGCAGATGGACGTACTCACAACTTGGCACTGTCAGCAACAAGGAGCGCTGCTGGCAGGCACGTAGTAGTGCTCAGCAAGTCGCCGTCCACTTACTTGTTGAAAACTGACGCAAGTTGATGAGCATGGCCTCCATCTGGAAGTCAAATGCAGTTCAAGGCTTCAAGCTGGGGGGAGGGGGGTAAATGGGCACTAGGCGGTATTTGGTTGTATGTGGAAATACGTTATACTACAGTAGTAACTTATATGCCCTGCCTCATACATGCCATGTCAGCGTTGGCGCATTATGCGATGAACGCAGAGGCTGCCTCAACAGCCAGGGCTTTGAACAAACTAACTGCTTCCGCCATGCAGCAGGGCATTGGCTTTCATATGCCATCAGCACCCACATCCCCGCCCACCACACGCACCTCGTGCCCTATGCTCGCCAGCAGAAAGTGGTGCGGCAGAAACTCCAGGTGGCGCGGCTCCGTGTGCTTGCGCAGGCAGTGCACCTCCGCGCCCGTGTCGTCATATATGTACACGTACTTGCGCTGGGCGACCGCGACAAAGGCGTGGTTGTGCAGCACCACCACGTCCCGGATCGCGTCCCGCAGCTGCACCTCCATGCGCACGTCCATCCGCAGGGCGTCCACCAGAGCCAGGTGTCCCTTGTGCCCCCCCAGCACTAGCCAGCGCCCGTTGCGCGACCACGCAATGGAGTACGGGCCCAGCTCCGGCAGGTCAAACTTGAAGATGGAGCGTGCCGTGTTCACGTCCACCGCCCCCAAGAGGTCCTTCTGCTTGAAGCGCTGGGTGGACTCCATGCCCTCGGCTTCGACATAGCCTGCCTCGGCTGGCAGAAGCAGCTCTGATGCTGCCGCGCGTGCCTGGGCTCCCCGGGCCTCCCTCTCCGTCCGCTCGATGCGGCTCTGGTGCTTGACATCATCGATCTTGCGGCTCTGGTTGCCCGCCCCCCTCTGGTACTTGGCCAGCACCTTGGCGTCAACGGGCCTGTTCTCGGGTCGAGAGGCCTCGGACTTGGTGACGGCCTTGGTGGTGGGCTTTGACGAACGAGAGGTCGCATCGCCTTCTCGCCGCTTGTGCCGCCGCTCATTGCCGCCGCCGCTGCTGCTGTCGCCTGCTGCTGCTGCGGCTTCTGGTGGTGCTCCTGCCTCGTCCCGCCTTCGCTTCACGCCCTTTTTGCGCTGCTCCTTCGGCTGCTCCGCCTCCTCCTCCCGCTGCTGCTGCGCCGGACCGTCGCCATCGTGCCGCTGCTGCTTCTTCTTGGCCATTGCTGCGGCTGCCGGCTGTTGTGTGTGCTCCTGCTGGTGTGTGGACGAAAGGTGAAGTTGGGCCAGGAGGCTCCAAGCGGTAAGCTGTGCTCGGCTCTGTCCGCTTCTGTGAGTTTGACCCGCCCACTACTAGTCGGCGACCGCGAGTCAGACGATGGCGCCAGGCTCGGGCGTACAGGGCCAGGGGTGCGTCGGCTGTGTGCATGATGCATGCCAGGCAATTCCCAACGTTCGCACGTGTTCATCCTCATGAGAGACCCAACGTTCCCACGTGTTCATCCCCATGGACTCTCGGCTTCTGCACACACACCAGCAGCGGCAGGTGACGAGGTGCCTGCAGCGCGCAGAAGGTCACTGAGGCTTGTTGATGGTGCCCTGCTCAGGTCACCAGATGATGCATCGCCTAATGGTGCAGGTCGTCAGGCAGGGCAGGCGGAGTTATGGTAGCACCACCACCAGCAGCAGCAGTAGCGGCATCTTCACTAGAGCAGGGGCTATCAGCATGACCAAGCTGCCGCCACACTGCGGCCCGCTGGCGCTCACCTGCGGTGTCAGCAGCAACGCAGGATCCAGAGCAGCAGCGGCATCCTTGCAGCAGCTGCTGCGCCAGCAGCAGCAACACAGCCTGCAACAGCGGCACTTTCTGGGCACGGATGCGGGCAGCGGCAGCCACAGCACAGCCCCTCCTCGCCCTGATACCGCAGCCACCACACACGCAGCGCACCAGCCCAACCGTGACGACCACAAGCCGCTCCGGAAGCGGATCGCTAACGCAAGGGAGCGGGCCCAGGACAAGCTGGACGACGCCAAGGAGCGCTACGAGGGCGCAAAGGAGCGTGCCCAGGAGCACTACGAGGACGCAAAGGACCGCTACCAGGACGCAAAAGACCGCGCGCGCGAGCGGTACCAGGACGCCAAATCGGACATGCAGGAAAACATTGACGAAGCCAAGGAGCGTGCCCGGGAGCGGGTGGAGACGACGAAGGCGCAGGCGCGGGAGACCGCGGAGGCGGGGGCGCGCACGATGAGGGAGATGTGGCGGCGCTACGGCATCGTGTCCGTGGGCACGTACCTGACCGTGTACGTGCTCACCCTGGGCGGCTTCTACCTGGTGTTCGACCACGGCTTCATGACGGAGGGGGACATGCCCGCCGCCGCGGCGCACGCCGCCGACACGCTGCAGGCGGTCGTGGCGCGCCTCCCCGAGTGGGCGCAGGTAAAGGTGGAGGCGCTGTACTCCAAGATGCAGCAGGAGCCGGGCTTCCGAAACTTTGTGCTGGCGTGGCTCACCGCCAAGGTCACGGAGCCCGCGCGTGTTGTCATCACGCTCGGCATCACGCCGCGCGTGGCGCGCGCGGTCGGGCGCGCTCCCGCGAAAATTCCCAAGAAACGGTAGCGGTCCTGAGAACGCGCGCCGGGTGGCGGTAAACTGGGACGCGTCTCAACGGTTTCAAGGAGCGGCTGGAGTGCATAGAGCACAGCACCCGATCATCATGTGGTTGGTGTGGGTGTTTGGAGCGGCGCGGCGTGGGGGATGGGAGCGGCAGCTGCTTAGGAGCGCATTACGGGTCCTGGCGCCTCTGTAGCTGCGGGAGCACACTTGAAGCCGCGGGAGCAGGAGCTGCCTTTGTGCACTGGTGGTAATGCGATGCACTGAAAAACGTGGGTGGGTGGGGGGGGCAGGGGGAGCATTGATGGAGCGGGGCGCGGCGTGTTGCGCCACAGCGGTGAGGCACAGAAATTGGTGCAGCATACCCCAGCAAGGGTAGTGTACATATGTAAGGCGGCAGCTGTGGTGCATGCAAGTGCTTTGGCACTACAACAAGGGCGGCGCCACTCCTAGTGGGCTTGTGGCGGTGGGCTGCAGGTACTTTGTTTTACCTCCCCCCTGTGTGTGGCATGAGAGCGTGCCACTCGCACACACAGGCCACCGCCCCCATGTTGGCCACAGCACCTTTATTCTCCACGACAGCCAACGCAGTGATGCCTGTGCAGTGCCTCACAACACACAGTAAGAGCAGACAGTAAATGATCACATGTCCGTTGTGCTGCTAGCATACACGAGCATAAATGTCGGAATGTGTGATGCGTGCCCTGCCTGCCTTGTGCGCTTGTGGCTTCCATGTGTGTGTGCCAGTCAAGGGCAGGCAGGCGCAGCCTTTGTGAGCTCAGACGGCGCATGCGCCGCACCATCAGTGTCTGCCCTGCTGTGCAGCAGGCTGTGCCGCACGCAGTGCGCACGCGTACACAGTGCAGCAATGGAACCGCAGTGCAGTTGGCACATGGCTAATCTGGCTGGTCATGGCAAGAACAGCAGCACCCTAACCGGCATGCCTGCAGCGCCACACTTGCACAGTTGCATAAGCTATACAATGTTGGCATGTTTTATGGTCCCTGCGCCCAGCGGCCGCTCGCACCTAGACAGCCAGGGCAAAGTGTACAACTATATATGATCATATATATGCAGCACAGCGTGCGCGCCCGCCGCGTCTGACGCCGCCGCTTGAAAGCGCAGGCGCGTGCTGCTGTGCTGAGCACCTCTGCTGCCGCACCGCACAACTTGTGCTGAGCAGCTCCTAGTACTGTCTACCCCCTGGGGATGCCGCTGTGCCCCTGTGACCTGGAGGCATGGCGGCAAAGCGCCGCTGATGCCATGCGATGCGGCGGCAGGCTGTGGCACGGCAGTCGCCGCCGCCGCAATCAAAGCAGCTGCTGCTGCACACGAGTGCGCGCACTGCCCTGGCTGCAGCCGCCTTACCGAGGACAGCCGCCCACACGCACACGCCAAGCGGCGACTGCAGCTATGCCCGCGCCATGTCCTCATCTGCTTCCGATGTGGCGTTGCCAGCGGGCACTGGCACGGTGACCACTGCCTCCACCGCCACCTGCGCCGCTGCCGCGCGGTGCTCCGGTGCGACGGGCTCTGGCAGAGCCACCACACTGCCATACGGCTGTGGCACCAGTGCCCTGTCTGGCGGCGCCTCTGGTGGCGCGTCGTCTTGCGCGGCTTCCAAGGGCTCCTCCGCTGCCCGCTCCTTCAGCGGCTCCGCGACCAGAACTTCAGCTTGTTCTGGGGCCACAACTTCAACTTGCTCTGCACCATTAACTTCAACTTGTTTTGATGAAGCCTCCGGCTCCGCTGGCGCAGCGCTGGGAGCCGCAGGCACAAAAGGCCGCTTTAGCTGGCCCACCAGCGACCCCCACCAGCTGTTGGTGGCGCTGCTGTCCAGCTGCTCAGTGGCTTCCTGCGCCACATCGCCGTCATCCGCATGTTGCCCTGCCTCCGGAGTTGTGTGTGATCCAGCAACAGCAGCATCTGCTGCTTCACCCACCGGTGGCGGCGCCGCCTCTGCCACCGCGTCAGGTGCAGGAGCATCAGCAGGGGCGGCAGCGTCGGCGGCGCCGCGCTGCTGCTGCGCCACCTCCTGCTCTCCACTCCCCCACAGCTTTGCCGCTAGCCGCCGCATCAGCGACGGCGCGTGCTGTTCCGACACAGCGGCCGTGGACTGCTGCTCCTGCTCCGCGCAAGAGGCCTCCTGTTGCTCAGCAGAGCCCATGTCCCCCCCGCCTGCACCTGCCGCCGCGCCACCTTCCGCATCGCCGCCGCTGCCCCACGGCCGCCATGCAGTCACGCGCGCCCACACCGAAGGCGCAGCTGCCTCCTCCTCCAACCTTTCCGCCATGTCAGCCGCCTCCGCCACCATGGCGTCCTCAGCGCTGCGCTCCCTGTATCGCCATAGCAGCGCGCTCGGCGACAGCCGCTGCAGCAGCGACGGCGTCTCCGGCTCCACCGCCGCCGCACTCTGCTCCTGGGAATGCGGTGGCGCGCCGCCCCCCCACCTCTGCCGCACCCACGCTGGTGACAGCACCCATGGCTGTGAGGTGTGGGAGGCGCCGCTCAGGGCGTCGCCGTCGCTTTCTGTGGACAAGCTCTCCTCGCTTTCGCTTTCGCCATTGCCCCCCGACCCCCACCCTAGCCCCTGCGTCCACCCCTGAAGCGTGCCAATAAACCCACCCCCACCGCCGCCGCCGCTGCTGCCGTTGCCAGCGCCCGCTGCCGTGTCGGTGGAGGCGGTGATGAGCTTCACCGGCGCGGCGCCGTTGCGACGCCCGAACAGTGACTTCCGCCCCCCGCCCCCCTCCGACCGCACACCATCACCAGGCGCCGCCGCCGCCGCCGCCACTGCCGCCTTCGCTTTTGCTGCCTCAGCCGCCTCGACTGCCGTCGCCTCAGCCGCTGCCTTGGCGTCCGCCTTCCCCTGCGCCTCCGCCGCCGCCTCCGCCGCCGCCGCAGCATTGAGCGCGCGCCTGGCCCCCCTCCCTCCCCCATCCTCCTCCTCCTCCTCGCTCGCACTCCCCGCCGCCGCCCGCCGCCCCGGCCGCAGCGGCGGCGGCGACTCCCTCATTCTGCGCTGCCGCTGGAACTGCTCGCGCCGCACCTCCCGCAGCTCCTCCAGGGACAGCAGCGGCAGCGGCGCCACGTACTTCACGCCGGCGGCGGAGGCGGCGG
>JAULBY010023164.1:0-17962 GCA_032358315.1 Ophiocytium majus | reverse complement strand
CGCTCGCTGTGGCGGCGCGGCCGGACCTGGTGAAGCGGGGCGGCGCGCTGCGGCCGCTGCTGGGCGCGCTGGCGGCCGCAATGCCGGAGGACTCGGCGCGCGCGCAGGTGAGTCTTACGCCTGTACTTGGAAGTTTTTTTGTGGAGGCAGGGGCTAGAAGTTGTTTTGCCGCTGGCTGGCCGCAGGTGGAGGCAGTCCCATGGCGCGCGCACTTTAGTGCTAGCACACGCACTTGAAGTTGTGAGGAAGTTGAGGTCGCGTGCCGCCTGGCGCCAGATGGAAATGGCGGCTGTCTGCCCTACGTCTCGCTTTGGCAGAGGGCGTGGCTGTGTGTGGGGGTGACCGTGTGAAGCGTGGCGGCCTGCCATGACTGCGAGCATGTCAACTGGCCACAGCTTCATTCTAGGCCCGGGGTCTTACAAAGACAGGGTGTGCTGAGAGCAGGCGTTCCTGGGGGGACGAGATGTGCATTGGCAGCGCTCAAAGTCAAATCACGCAGGTTTCTGCTTGGAATTGGTGTACAGCTTTTGCAATCGGCATACTTGACGTATGATTTTATGGGACATGTTATTCATGTCTTGGCTGGCTTTGGCTGCCGCTGCATACAAGCCGCCTTGCCAGAAAAACAAAAACAAAACCCATGCCCATGTATGTGCTCACCTGCCACAACACCCATGCACCCCTACGCGAAGCCCGCTGCTGCACCCGCCCCCCCACCCCCCTAACCCACCCCCTCCCCGCCCACCCCCAACCCTCCAGGCGACCGCTGACCCCCCCGAAGCCGCCGGCGCCGCCGTCACCCACCCCTGGGAGTGCGCGTACCACGCGGCCGTGTGCCTGGAGCGCGTGCTCACGTCGCTGCCGGCAGCCTTTGACGCCACCGGCGGCGCCCCCGCCCGCGCCGCGCTTGAGTCCGCGTGCGCGTGCCTCCTGTACCCGCACGCGTGGGTGCGGCTGGCGTGCGCACGCGCCGTGGGGACGTTTCTGGCGCGGCGGGACCCTGCCACTCTGGCGCCTCCAGGTGGCCACGCGCTGCAGCCGCAGGCCAGCGGCGGCAAGGCTGCCGGCAAGGGCAGAGCGGGAGGGAAGGGGGGGGGGAAGGGGGCAGATGGATGGGGTGAGTGTGGGGGAACATGCTGGTGTGGGTGCGGTGTTAGGTGTGGGAATGCTGTGACTAGCGCAGTCGAGTAGGGTCGTCATTTTGGTTGGCGTTAGGGTGGCTGCAGTGGTGATTGGTGCGCAGGGGGTGTGCACTGTCGTCGCCAGCCGGGTCTGTGCCTGCCGCAGTGCCACCAGCGGCCGCCGCACCGCAGCAGCCGTGAGCGCGGTTGGTGTTGCAATACACACGGCCAACTTTTGGTAAGACATGTGTGTAAGCTTTGAGTGTGCGTGGCGGTAGGGTGCAGGTGGGCATGTGCGCGCTGTGTCAGCCAATAGTGGCCCACCACTTCGCACCTTGTTGGGGCCATGCACGGCCGCAGCCCTCACACCAGACACTAGCACCACACACACACACACACATGTTCCAGGTGCAATGCGTTCACCCCCCCCCCCTCTCTACTTCACTGCGTGCCTCGCCTCATCCACCAGACACTAGCACCACACACACACATATGTTCCAGCTGCAATGCGCTCTACCCCTCCCCCCCCCCGCCGCTCTCTACCCCACTGCGTGCCTCGCCTACATACACACCATTGCAGACGGCGAGGGTCCAGACGCCTTCCTCACCCAGGGCGGAGGGCCCTTCAAGCTGTGCCGCGCGAGCGCCGCCCAGATTGACCGCACGGGTCTAGACGCTGCCCTCGCCGACCAGGCCACCAAGAACCTGGTGTGGGCGGGCAGAGCGATGCACGCCCACCCGGAGCTTTGCTTCACGACGCCGCCTGGCGCCGCGCCAACCGCTGGTGGCGGCGCAGCGGGCAGGCGGACGCACGGCGCGGTAGCGGCCACTGTTGCTGAGCAACAGCCAGATGCCGAAGGGGTTGACGGGGGGTCTGGAGACGGGAGCGGTGGCGGCGGCGGGGCGAAGGGCAAACGCAAGCGCGCAGCGGCGGCCGCCTCCGAGCAGCGGTCAGACACGGGACGGGAAGACGCGGAAGCTGCGTCGGGCGGGGACGGGTCTGGAGAGGAGAGCGGCGACGGCGGCGGCGGCGGCGACGAGCGAAAGGACCCCCTGGTGTGGGCGTTCCACCGCATGGGTCACATGGCCCACAGCAAGGGGGACGCGCGGCGGCGCGCCGTCTTCCGGTGGTTCGCGGCCATGGCGGCGGCGCTGCCGGCCCCCATCGTGGAGCGCTTCCTGCCGCACATGCTCACGCCGCTGCGGCGCTGCGCCCTAGACGCGGCTGCGAGGGACCGCACCGGTGCGGATGAGGAAGAGCAGGGCGTGACGGGCGGGGGCGGCGGGGGGGAGGGGGATGCACCGATGCCCGTGGGAGACCTGGCACAGGAGGTGAGTTGCCATGCGGCACGGTTGTGTGCTCAGCAGCTGGGGGTGCTGACAGTGGGTTGGGGTGGGGAGGGGGGGGTTGAAGTCAGGTGACATAGTGGGCTGCGTGGCCTTGTGCTCAGAAGCTGATGGTGCTGACTGTGTAAGTGTGTGGCGGAGGGGGGCGGGGGGGGGGGAGGTGCTGTGTGGAGTTAGCTGACGTGGTGGGCTGAGGGGCGCTTGATATGCGCATCTCGGAGGCGGGCAAAGTTGGGACACCTGTGTGAGGGTAGGAAAGGGACTGTGGTGGCACTGGCTGTGCACTCTGATGACATGTGCGTGCCTGCGAGCATCCAAGGGGGCATCCGGCTCTGCTATTATGCGGCGTGGTGCATGTCTGCATACAACACTTACACCTTGGACTGACATCGCTTTAGCTACGGTGGACGCAGCCAGCGCTGCCACAGCCACGCGCAACTGTTGTCAACGAAGCCTTCACTCCCATTCCTGCCAACCCCCCGCCCTCTGGGCTACCTCCCTCCCCCCTCCCCCGCCAAACCACTTCCGGCACTGCCGCTGCTGCCGCCGACCAACCGCCACACACCCCAGGTCATGGAGTTGCTGGAAGAGAAGGTTGGAGCGGGTGTCTTCCTAGAGGCGGTCACACGCACCAACCGCGCTCTGGAAGCCAAGCGGGAGCACCGCAGGTCAGAGCGCGCGGTGCTGGCCGTCACAGACCCAGCGGCGGCTGCACGCCTCAAGGCGGAGCGAACGGAGCACAACAAGCGGTACCGGAAGAAGCAGGCGGCCAAAATGGCGGAGGTGAGGGGGGGAAGGGGGGGTCTGTGGGGTGCTGTGTGTCGGATGCTTGGCGTCGCCTTTGAATGGCAGCTTCTGGCTGACTTCAAGTCGTGGCACCAATCAAACAAGGAAGGATTGAAGATGCAGACGCAGAACATGCGCTGCGAAGAGCATACTTGAAGTATGTACCTGTTCTGAGGTGTTTCACGCACATGTGGTGCGTACGGATTGATAGCTACGACAGTCTGGGCCGAGCTGGCTTGTGCAGCCTGCCTGCGCGTGCCTCATGGCAAGCCGCTACCAGTGCTCGCAGGCAGATACAGGCGTCCTTTGGCTAAAAAAAAACTCATGTGGGCAGTAGACGTTTCACAGTGCCAACACAGTTCCGTTTGTTCTGTGCTGTCCTGCCAGGCAGAACTACTTCTGAAGTATTTCCGTGGCGGCAGCAGCAAGTCAGGAGTCGTGAGCACCTGTGGGTGTTTGCCCAACGCGGCGGCCGTGAGCTGTCAGGCTGCGAGGCTTCACGCCTTTGTGCGACGCCCCATGTGCCTTTGTGGCCTGTGCGCAGCTAAAGGGACATCTGTCACAGCTGCTGTGCATTATGCCTCGCCTGTCCTGCAGCTGCATGGGTGCTGGTTGTGAGGGTGTGCAGCGCCGCTGACACCCGTTTTGCTGTGCTTCTGCTCCTCATGGTGCCGCTTGCCACTTGTTTTGGTGCAGGTGAAGAGGCAGAAGCGAGGGCACAAGCCAGGCCGTGGCACTGGCTTTGTGTAATGCGGCCCACGTGTCGCTTTTGCTGCACACTGCAGCCGCAGACATTGCGCTTGCAATGTGACTGGAGAGCAGTGCGCCACTGTGCGCTGGCGATGCCTAGCTGCTCGGCTGCCGCCGGGTGGCAGCTCCACGTTCCCGTTCCCACATGAATCAATAAATCATGCCATAGAATTGTTAGGGAGGCAACGCTGTCTGCTGTTGTGTGCATTGTTGGCGCTTCAGTTAGCACCTTACTGGCGCGCGTGCAGTGGCAACAACAGCGCCGCACCAGTGACAAGTGCCCAAAGTGGGACATCACGCTCAAACATGTGCAAAACAGTCTCATTAGCACCACCGTGTGATGGGCACCCGCATGCACACCGCCCCAGGGGCTGATACAGCCGCAGGCGGTGTGCGCAGCTGCTTCGCCAGCCCACCCTGCACCACTTCTGCGGCATTCTAACCAGCTCACACACTGGCAGCGTGCCCGCCACCAGCAACAGCCGAACATGCCGCACACCACTGCCGCACGCGCGCAGCGCCAGCATCAGCGTCCCCGCTTCGCCCGCTTGCCGTGGCGCGGCTTGGGGCCACCCTCAGAGCCGCCGCCCGCCGCAGGCGCGCGTGCGCCGCCATCAAAAGTCTCTGGGTCGAAGCTGTCCAGCACCTCCGCATAGTCATCAGCGGACGCAAAGTCGCCAAGCTCGCCGGAGGCACGCTTGCGCTTGGCCTTCGCTGGCGCCTCCGCCTGCTGAGCGGCGCCCTTTTTGCCGCGCTTTTTCGTGGCGGCGGCGGTGGGGGCATCGTCGTCGGAGCCCGACGCCATGAGCTGCGGGGGGGTGAGGCGTGTCACAGGACAGCGGAGAGTGGGTGAATATGGCATCATACTGCAGGCGGACGACCTGCCCTGGCAGGTCAAGCCCTAGCCTGCCGGCGGCTCAGGTCTGTTGTTCAAGACTCTTTGTGTGTTCCTGTGCATACGCTGCCAGGCATGTGCCATAGGTCATGAGCGTGCTGGCATGCATGGCATGGGCTCTTGCATGCCCACGAGCATAAACAAATACAACCACTGCAGTGTAGGGGGTGGTGAGCGCGCTGCTTTGGCCCGCGCCCTGGCAAATGACCCGCCCTGGCAGGTCAAGTCCACTCAAGTCTTCCTGGTTCCTACTTCGCAGACAGTGCACCTATGACTTTGTGCAGGTCCAGGGGATGGCCATTCACTGCTACATAATGGCTCACATGATCTCGGTGGTTGCACCCCTGCAAGTGCGAATGGATACACGGCTGCTGAAGTGTATGCCAGCACCATGGTAGTGCGGCATCCATGGCACCATGGCAGTGTGCCTACGGCAGTTTGTGGCAAGCTGTGATGCACCACCTTCATTCACAGGAACAGGCCAAGTGTGGGAGACGCCGCACGCAACAAGGCAGCGCTGCTGCAGCAGCAGAGGTGCTGACCGGCAGCAGAGCTGGACTTTACCACCAAGGCGGCAAGTCAGGCACTGCCGGTTCAGCGGACAAGATAACACCACACCGCATGATGCCGGTAGGTAAACTGCTGCTCGCGGATACTGAACTTGTGGTATGTTGCAGCATCACCCAAGGTCTCTGTGGTTGTTCTTCGGACGCTGCTCATACCTGAATTACTGCACAAGCAGTAAGTCCGTGTGGCAAAGATGCCACTCGCATCCGCACTATGTCACAGCCACTGCCATACCCACACCAAGTGCCATGTCATACCTGAAACCCCTTTGCACCACGTACCCTAGTACTACATGGTTGTCCGACCCAGCTACCTGCCTCCAACCAGCACAGTGGCACATGGTGCCACCCACTCAAACTTAAAATCCCACTACCGAAGGACTACTTGTCGCTTCCTGTTAACATTGCCACATCATGGACCCACCTCCTCATCGCTGTCGCCGCCATATCCCCCATGGCCTCCAGCTCCGCACCATACTCCAACCAGCACAAAGGAACATGGTGCCACTCACCAAAAGTTCCACTGCCACTACCGGAAGTACTACTAGTAGTACTTCGAATACTTGCCGCTTCCTGTCAGTATTATGTGCCACATGATTCGCGCAACATGGACCCACCTCCTCATCGCTGTCACCGCCATACCCCCCCATGGCCTCCAGCTCCGCATCATACTCGCCACCGTCGTCCGAACCCTCGCCGCCCCCAAAATCGACGCCATCAAGGGCATCGCCGTCACTGTCATCATCCGCCTCCATGAAGTCATCGTCGCGTCTCGAAGAACCTTCCGCATCAGAACCTTCCTCAGAACCTTCCTCAGAACCTTCGTCCATGGACCAGTCCGCGGTGTCGGGACCCTCGTCGTCGGAGTCGCCGATGGGGTCTCCTGCGGACCGCATGAGGCCTCGGGCGAGCGCGTCTGCGAAAGCCGCCTCTTCCACGTCGCTGCCGTCCTCGCTGCCCTCCACAGCGGCGTCGATGGCCTGTGGAGAAGTTCCCGGAGGAAAAGAGAGGAGCACCAGCGTAGGCGGTGGTGGTTGGAGAGTGATCAGAATGGGTTCAGTCAAGGAGGGCCACATGCGTGTTTGTGGTATTAACACCCAGGTGGGCATAGCAGCCCCCAGGGGTGTGCAAATAAGGCAAGGTGGTGACGCCATGTTTCATAGCAGATCCATGTACATTGGGCGGCCTGAAGCTGCTGCCACGTGCAGCCCTGCACGCCCTGCATGGCGCCAAGGCGAGCCTTTTGCACACTGCACCACACGAATACGCAGTACAACAGCACGCACGAGGATTTTAACGCTCTCAACGTTTACAACAAAACATGGTTCGTCGGTCTTGCAGAATGGACCCACCTCCTCCTCCTGCTCCTCAGTGGTGGCCTTGGTCCGCTTCTTGACACCCTTGATGGTGTCGCGGTGCGCCTTCTCGCGGAAGAACTTGTGGAAAAAGGCCCTGTCCGCGCTGACCGCCTCCAGCGGCAGGTTGGCAAACGCGTCATCGTTGATGAGCTCTGCTCAACATGCAACACCGGCCAGGTAAAACAGGGTGTTAGGTGCATGGCCAAGAGCGCAGGAAGCACAGCAAGGCAGTGATTGAGAAACGGTGCCAGAAGCAGGGAGCCCGCCTTGCGGGTGCGTGCCGCAAGGGGTTACAGGACACCTAATGTCTGCCTTTGATGGTGCAGCCGCGCCTAGCACCCTCGGACACCGGCCGTTACAGCAGCACTTGCCAACGCAATCAGCGCGCCACTTCCGACATCAGCAATGTGTGCAGCGGCAGCGCGCACGCACGGCGTGGTGGTTAGCCAGCCAGCAGCAGGCGTCATTGAGTGCTGAGCGCCGCCGCAGGCACGTTTCAAGACAGCCGCAGCTTGCCTGCTTCACCGAGGCGCGGCGCCACATGCGCGCGCGCCATGCCACCGCGCGGCGCCGCCTTCTTCTTTGGGTTCCTGTACGCCAGCTTGTCAAGGAAGGGCATCAGGCCTAAGTCCACCAGCGGGTCGCCTTTGTACCTGCGCAAGCCAGATGGCAACGCGCATGCGCAAATGATTCGGTGAGGCGGTCAGTATGCCTGGGCGCACACGGCGGCGCAGGTGCTGGCCACGGAGCGATGGCGAGAAGTGGTGCGGGGAGGACGCACACGGTTGGTGGAAGCCTCCCCAACGGCGCTGCAAGAACGAGACACTCTCGAAGGCGGTAAACGCGCCCCGCAGTGTTGCATCACAATGCATGCTGGGCGGCATGAAACACCACCAGCGCCGTTGCACGCACCTGATGCCGTGCCCCGGTGGGGTGAGCAGCTCCAGCGCGAAGTGCGCAACAGATGGGTGGTAGTGCCACCGCAGCAGGGTCGCCTCCCACAGCGCCGCCCCCGAGCCAGCATCCTCTGGGTCCCACTCCTCCCCAAACGCAAACCTGGGGTCACGCTTTGCGGCATCATAGCCGGAAGCTGCCGCGTGCGCGGCCACTCCAGTGCCTGCAGTTGGGGCCACTCCAGCACCTGCACTTTTGGCCACTCCAGCGCCTACAGGTGCAGCCACTCCAGCACCTGCATTTGCGGCCACTCCAGCACCTTCATCACTTTCAGAATCGGAATTGGCGCCGTCGACGGCGGCAGGCGGGGCGAGGGCGTCGGCCGGGGGGCCGAAGAGCACCGTCCGAAGGCTCTGGTGCTTCTTGAGGACTTCCGCCACGACGTACAGGGAGGCGCCCGCCAGGTTCGGTGACGCAAGAGTTGCCGCCTGCGGACGAAGCGCATCGGGGGACCCATGGGGAGCAGGGTGGGGTGAGCAGGTCTCAAGTGCCCGTCAGCGGTCAAGCTGGTTTGTTGATCTGCGAATGCTGGGCGACGAAGTGGTGCTCAGGCAGCCTATGTTACTGGTGCCACCATGGCAGCGATGCCGGTGACAACGAGCTACCACCACCCACGCCACACACAGTCCGCGCCACGATCAACATGCCGCAGTGCTGTTAATGTGGATGCCTAGCGTGCACCATGCCTGCTGCGCGCCCACAGCGAGCACCAAAGCAAGCCGTCACACCCAAGCCATGCGGACCGTCATCCACCGACCGGCGCGCGGCGCACCTGCAGAAGGCGCTTGGCGAACGCGGCGACGCGAGCCGCGTTCGCGTCCCCCTTCATCGCCCGGTACGCCAGATTGAGAAATAGCGCGGGCTGGTGCGAGCCCCTCAGCTCCGGGTCCGCCACCTTGGCGTACAGCGCGTTGTAGAACCGCGTCGTGATGCCGGACTCGTTCGCGCCGCCGCCGATGGACCCCCTGCCACCACCACCTCTGCCGCTGCCGCCACGGCCGTCTTGGAAGGGGTCCTCGCGCCGGCGGCGGCGCTTGTCGCGGTTGCGGCGGGAGTCGGCGGCGGGCTCCCTGTCTGGAACGATCTGGGACTTGACAACCTGAAAGATGAGCATGAGTGCCTGGGAAGGGGGAGGGGAGGGCAACAAGAAGGCGGCAGCGCAGCGCGCCGAGGCACCACATGGGCGGTTGTAAGTCACCGTGGACAACAAGTATTTGATGATGATGAGACAAGTAACTCCTGTAAGCCACCTACAAGTGCCATTAACCACACAGAGGTACGGCACGGTTCAGCGCGCTCACCCCCAGGCAACCATGCGCAGGTGAATTGATGGAAACCCAATTGCAGCTTCGACATGCGTGCCTGGCAGCACAGCAACAGCAGCAGCAGCATGGCGTTTCTCCTGCGGCGTCGCGCCGCCTCGCGCACAGCAGGGGTCCCTGCAGCAGGTGCCAGCTGCCATGGGTGAACTGCGCGGCGCGCGCTGCGTGCGCAAAGGCTTGAGCACCGGGGGATGAAGTCGCGCCGCATGTAGAGCTGTTCCTGGCGCTCCTCCCTCGCCTTGCAGCCCCTCGCGGCGGGGGGCGCGTCATAGCGCATGCCCTTGAGCCTGCCCACCTCCCTGCGGTGGCGGTACCTGCGCAGCAGTGCAGTTGCCACTTGCTTTCACGGCCGCACACCGACTGCTCACCTGTGTCGCAGTGGAGAAGCTGCTCTGGTGCGCGAGCTTGAACAGCTGGTCCACATGCTGCGCCAGTGCCTCGGAGCCTTGGTCCAGGTATGGGTGTGCGCGGTTGACCCCTGCAGGCACATCGGCAGGGGGGGGAGGCAGGGTCGCATCACGTAGACTTCTTTCAATGTCTGAGCACCACGAGGCGGTGTGCACCGGGTGCGCGTTACCGCCGCCCGCTGCCGTCATTCATGGCCGTCATTCGTGGGCAGCGAAGCAGGCATCAAAAGCAGATGGGCAGTAAAAGTGGAGTGCACGTGAGAAATTGCAGCTGCATGTTGAAGTCAGACTTGAACAGGTTGTTGGCAGCGCTGTCCGCAAGGTGGGTGGGCACACTTGACGTACACAAAACACACCTGTCAGCAGTGCAGACAGCAGGCGGCTCTTGAGGTCGCCCGCCTGCACGGCGAGCTCAAAGAGCTTGAAGTACGTGCCAATCATGTCCGCCGCGAGCGCTCCGTCTTCCCCCGAGGCAAGGTACACCTGTGTGCACATGCACGGCACACACAGCACCACAAGTTGTTGTGAGGCACCGCCCACACCGCATGCAGGCAGGCACAGGAAATGCACAGCAGGCTAGTACAGTGGCCGACGTTGACTTTTTGGGGGCGGTGCGTGCGTTCTGGTAGATAAACAGGCGTGGGGGTGTGGGGGGGTTGATCAATGCCAGTTCTGCATGACTGCGCGCACCTCAGGGGAGAAGTCTCCATTTCTAGTGTGGCGATAAGCCCCCCCTGCACGACTGCACCCCATGGCCCAGTCAAAAGGCCCGGCTGGATCAACGCCAGCGACGTCAACCAGACACAGCGCCGCTCAGGCGTGAAAGGCGCACCCCGGCTGCGCGCATGGTGCACACCAGTGCTGCTGCTTGGCACCTCGACATGTGTGATGACACGGGGCGTTTTTGTTCCTCTTCCAATAGTGGTGGGCTCAGAGAGGGGCACTGACTTCAAAATTGAAGTTCACCTGTGACAGGAACACCACGCCCGCGTACAGCGCCTTGGGCGCGAGGCCCGGCCGGTGCAGGTACTGCTGCACCTCGCGCACCACCACGCCGCGCATGGCCTTGTGCTTGTTCAGCACTTGCTGAGCACGCGCGACAGTCGCGTCGACAGCCGCGTCGCAGCGCAAGGAGTTGCATCACAGCAGCAGCAATGGTGTTGGCAGCAGCGGCGGCGGGGCAGCATGGGCGGCAGCAGCGGCGCGGGTGGCGTGGGGGGGGCGGCGGTGGCGGCGGCAGCAGCAGCAGCAGTGGTCGGCAGTGGCAGCAGCAGGAGCAGCAGCAGCAGCAGTGGCAACAACAGCAGCGGCGGCAGCAGCAGTGGCGGGCGGCGCGGGCGCAGCGGCAGCGGCAGGAGCACATGAAGCAGCAGCAGAATCACTGAGTGCTGCCAGCCCAGGCGCATGCGAGAGGCACGCGTTGTGGCTGCAAAGCGGAAAGTCACGGAGCCACCAGAGCAGCACACACTTGCAATTGCCAGGCGGCGTGTAAAGGCTGAGACAAGTGAGTATGTAAGCGTAAATGAGCTTCCTAGTGAACTCTGCTTGGGATGCGGAAACCCCTGTGCACGCGGCGCGCGCGTTTGTGATAAGACATCATAGAGGATGCCACCCGGCCTGATGCTAGCCGGCAAGGTCACGGTGCTGAGCACTATGCAGTCTAATGTAAGCCATGCACATGTTCGTGCGCATGACCCATGTTGCAACACAGTTCCACACCACGGAGTTGGCACGGTACCTGGAGCAGATGTATGGCCTTGTTGGCCACCTTGCGGTCGGGGTCGCCAAACTTGTTGATGAGCATGCTCAGCAGCTGCGCCTCCCCTGTACACCACACACGCATCAAGCACGCAGCATCAACGGAGAATGAGTAAATGCGGTCGCGGCGCCAGCAACCCTTGCCCGCCAGCACAGCCCCCCCCCCCCCCCCCCCCCCCCCCCCAACACTGCTGTGCATTGAATTAGCACAAAAATGGGTGTGGCCAAGCAACACCACAGGGAATTTTCCTGTGTGGGCCTGTGGAAAATGTACCTGTGGGCTTGGCCTCCAGCAGGTCCCTCGCCGACTCCATGCCCGCGCGCTTTGTGTTGGTGACGGAGTCCTGCGAGTTGGCCGGCGGGTGGGGGGCGCAGCAGGCGGACAGTGGGCGCGCGTCAGCGGCGGCACTTGTGGGCTCGGCTCAACTACATGCAAATACTTCGGAGTATGTACACTTTTCGAAGTAGGCATGCGCACATGTACACATGGGTGACGAGGTCAGCGGGTGTGACGTACTTCAAGTAATGTATACTAGTAGTAGTAACTACGTGCTCGCCGCTGCACGCGTTTAGTGCATACAGTAGGTAACAGAAATACCGTACTGCATACAGTAGGTAACAGAAATAGTGCTGTCCACGTACCGTCTCGTGCCCATTTAGCTGCCCGCCACTGCCGGTTTGACTGAGAGTTGAAGTTTGTGTACTGGTCCAGGGAGAGGTGAAGTTGCACATGTCACCTGCACAGGGGACCAACACCCAAAACCCCATATTCCGCATGATGCACGTAACGCGCCGCATGCTTGCCAAAACACCACCCTTCACATACATCGGCATGCGCGTCGCACAGCAAAAGTACACCACGTGCGCGGTCTGTGACTGACCCTTGTGGCCGCCCCCCAACGCCGTAACCAGGGCCCCCAAAGCGCTGCAGCAGCTCTCGAATTTGCAAGTTCTACACTTGCGAATAGCAAGTATAGAGTGCCTACTTGTATACTTTGAAGTAATATACTAGAGTTATTGCTATGATATAGACATACGCTTCCAGTACAAACACAAGCGGCTGTGGCTGACGGTTGTGGCCGCCTCCAGCGCCGTCACCCGCGCTTCAAAGCGCCTCAGCAGCAGCTCTTACATATGCGGATAAGAAAATACTTCACCCAGAGCAATTTCTGAATTTCCACGTCTCTAAACATTGCACGCGCGCGGCTGCAGCTGACCTTTGTGGCCGCCTCCAGTGCCGTCACCAGCGCCCCAAAGCGCCGCAGCAGCTCTCCCTCAAAGTACCACAGCAGCAGCACGCGCGCCGCCGCGTCGGGCGCGGCGGCAGCCCACGCCTCCCACTCCACCAGAGGCCGCTCACGGAAGGGGACCAGGTGACGGTCCTCTGGCAACAGGTCCGAGATGAACAGGTCCTTGAGCGCTTCCTGGGCCATCTGTAGGCGTGGTAGTGGCCAGGGCGGTTCGGGTGAGTGCCGCGTGAGTCGGGAGGGGCCGGCTGTGGAGGTGCAGTGAACTCCTATTATAGTTCGCTTTGGATTTATGTGCGGCATGCGATTGAGTGCGGGGTCCAGAGACGCGTTATTGGCCGCACGACTCTGTATAGATGATCCACAATGCCCCCTATTTGATTTAGTGCTGGTCTTGCCTTAGGTGCAGGGTGCTACGCGGGTGCCACTACCCCGCACTGAATCGCGAGTGCACTGTATACAGTAGTAGTTGTGTAGTTACTGATTGGTATACCTTCGAATACTTCAGAAGTACTACATACCTCAGCACCGCAGAAGTGCCAATGCGTATCTCCAAGCACTGGATCAAGGTGCAGTGCCCTGTGTGGCAGTTTGACGGGTGCGTTGCCGGGCGCCCGGCTGGTCGGCTTGTCGACCACAGTAAAGTACTGCTGGAAGCGTGCGCTATATTACGTCTATTTGTAGAAATATGGAATATTCCATATTTTTTTCTTACATATTTCTAAATCGTTCAAATCTCCTTCTGTACTTTCTATATCTACTTCTTAAAATTTTTAATCGACTGCGGTGCGTTTGTAAACACGGTTCTCCTGCTTCTTACTTCCAGGAGTAGACCCATACGGACAGACAAGTACACCCCCTAAAACACACAGAACATGCAATGTGGCTGCAGCTGCCAGCAGGTGTCCACCGAATCAACGCTTGTGGTGTGCCGGCAGCGCACACAGACCGCTGCTTCTCCCCCTCACGCCACCAGAGCTGGGTGGCACTGGGGTGTGGGCTGTGCTGCTACTGCAGCCTTCCCGTGTGTGCCCTAGTGGCGTGTGCCCCTGGGGGCCTGCTGCCAGAGAAGTGAGCACGGCGCGGCGACAAACTGTTGCGTCCCCGGGCATTTGACACACCGGCATGACGCTTCACTGCATGGACACCACACAAAATTGATGTTACTTGTTTCCATCAAGCTTGAGATGTGAAAGGCCAATATATAAATGTACCGGTACCACTTTTGAGAGCGAAAACAGTTCAGAAAGTTACATGCGCCGCTAACAATGCACACCGCCGATTGGCGCCCAATTCACACACGCCTGGTTAGCAACCCGCATGCAAACACGTGCGGGCGGGCTCGCTACCCGCCCACTCGACCACCACCAGACACAGTTGCTGGTACCATATACTTCATCAAGTACTTCTGCAGTAGTGTTACAGGTATCCATTTGCACTTGTGGGCGTGCAAGAGCCCATGCCATGCATGCCAGCACGCCCACGAGTGGCCATGGCACATGCCCGGCTGAGTATGCACACGAACACAGGAAGTGGTAGCGGGCAGGCCTGAGCCGCCGGCAGGCTACCTAGTACATCTGTAGTAGTAAATTGTACCAATCGAATAAAAAATATAGAATGGAAATTGTATTAAAAATGAACCAGTGGTAAGTAGAAAAGATTTTTTTCGGGATAAAATGTAAATTGGTACCATTTGGAGGAGCGGGTGCTGCTCAAGGGAGGCAATGCGGCAGCACCCAACAAAGCGTTGCATATAAATCACACGTGCCTGCTGGCGTGCTACCCGCGCACGCACCGCGCCGAGGAACGGACACTGCATATAATAAGGGGGCCAGGGGGGACGACGATTGAAAAAGTCATACGCTTTGACCCACCACTATTGATTTAGACCCATTATGTGGAACTCATGGGCGCGCGCTAATGCAGCCCTGCGGTCCTGCTTGGCGCGCATGTGCACCAGGCCGTTTATGTTCCCCAGCAAGGGGAATTTGCATTATACTGTACGTCCTTCGCAATAAAACATTGCAACATTGATACAGTAGTACTATAAGGCTTCGAAAGTGTATACTTCTGAAATACCGTATATGCACATACTTCTACTAGTGGTGTGTCGTATGGAATTCATGCGCGCGCACCTGCGCAGTCCTGCGATCGTGCTTGGTTGCCATCTCCACCAGGCGGTCCATGTCTCCCAGGCGAGGGAAACAATACTGTACAGATACCTCTGCAGTAGATATTGACATCATACTTCAAGTTACATACTTCAGCAGTGTATACATATTGTAATACACATGTACTACAGTAGTATATACATGGTACTTCGAAGTACCAGGTATATTGTAAGGAACTCATGCACGCGCACCTGCGCAGTCCTGCGATCATGCTTGGTTGCCATCTCCACGAGGCGGTCCATGTCTCCCAGGCGGTGGACGGGGCTCTCCTTGCACCGCATGGTCAGCGCTGAGATTTTGTCACTCAGAGTGCCGCTCTTGAGGACCTGCGGTAGCGGCAGGCGCACGGGCGCTTGGCAGCTGAAAGGGGCGACACACTTCTTGAAGTACTCAAATACCAGTACCAGACATGTTGAAGTATGCAGTACTTCATACTTCGACTACTCTTAAAGTATCTCCATGTATATTGTACACACAATATATATCGTGCGTTTCAATGTATGTGTACATGTGTACAAACTACAGTTATGCACAATGTACACTTCTGTAGCGGCGGGCACCGTTATGTTGGCGCTGCGCACGCCCGCGCTGTAGGTTGCATGCCTTTCATGTAGTATGAGTCATACTGTATGACATACTGTAGCAGTCATGTGCCTCTCGCTGTTGCTCCCATGCTGCAACCTCCTGCACCAGCACGGCCAGCTGTGTCCCTCAGTCGCTTCGCAACACTGCCATACTTCCCATGCTCAGGTGCATAGTTAAAAGTAGTTTGGTGATACAGGAAATGATGCGCGCACCTTCGGCAAATATGGCAGATAAAGGTGTCTGCCCGTCTGCTCCCGCCGATGCTCTCATGTCTTCGTCTTCAATGGCAGCAGCGCCGCTGCATGGCGCCTCGGCCGTTTCTTAAGCTTTTTTGACTTGCCATATAATTAACAAAGCCACAGCCAATAAGACAGGAAATCATGTGGTGCGCACCTGACAGAGGTAGCAATTGTCACCTGACTGCTGCTTCGCTTGCTGTCGCTCCCATGCCGCCACCTCCCTTACCTACTTAAACTATAATGTACTATAATCAGATACTGGAACACGACAGTAAATC
Organism: Ophiocytium majus; assembly: GCA_032358315.1. Lineage (NCBI taxonomy): Eukaryota > Xanthophyceae > Mischococcales > Ophiocytiaceae > Ophiocytium > Ophiocytium majus. The sequence goes on along the minus strand of JAULBY010023164.1, from coordinate 2,178 downwards.
ATGTGAAAGAAACCAAAAAGGTGACTGAGCCCAGGTACTCCCGTGGCTGGGGCAGAAAGCCAGGCCGAAGCCTGTGTGGTGATCTATCCACATGTGTTGCGCACCTGCCACAGGCAGCGGTTATCCCCCAACTGCTGCTTCTCCCGCTGCCTCTCCCACGCCGCCACCTCCCTTACTTGTAAATACTTACCTACCCATATTATTTGAAATTCTATTCGGAGTATGTGGTAAGACACTAAATCATGTGGTGCGCACCTGCGACAGGTACCGGTCGTCCCCCGACTGCTGCTTCTCCCGCTGCCGCTCCCATGCCGCCAACTCCCTCGCCAGCAGCTCCGTGCCAGCGTCCCTCAGCCGCTTCACAACCGGGGCGGGAGCTCGCTCCACAGCCGTTGCCTCCAACGCCGCCGCCGCCGCCTCCTGCGCCTTGGCTTTTCCGCCTCCGCCCCGCTGCTGCTGGGCGCCGGCGTCCCCCAGCATGGCTTTGCGCGCCGCCGCGGGCAGGGGAGGCATGAGGGCCAGCCACGTGGGGGCGTCGTCGCCAAGGGAGAAGGCGGGGTGCTTCAGGGCGACAGCCGCTGCCACGCTGCTGCCGGCAGAGGCGTCTGCTGGCTGGTGGTGCTGCTGGTGCGGCCGGCCCTTGTGGGCGGGCCCGCCACCGTTGGCGAAGCCGCTCGCGGCGCGGGGCTGTTGTTGGTTGTGCTTGGGCTGTTGTTGGTGGTGCTGCTGATGCTGTTTCTGCTGTGGCTGCTGCTGCTGCTGGTGTTGCGGTTTTTGCTTGCCACCTATCTGCTGCTGCTGCGGCTGGCCTCTTTGTCCGCGCTGCTTTTCGTGGTGCTGCTGCTGCTGCTTCTGCGGCTTGCCAGAGGCCTCAATAGCAGCAGCCTTGCCCTGCTGTTGACCGGCCATACCACCACCACGCTTCCCTGTCCCCGCCGCTCCCTCCTTTGCACCAGCGCTCTTCACAGCATTTTTCACTGGCTGCTGCTGCTGCTGCTGCTTTCCAGCCTTGGCTTTGCTCTGCTTGCTGTTCCCGCCATCCGCTGCAGCCATTCCTAGCTCCTGCATCATGGCGAGGGTCTCAGCCCGCAGTGCATCATCTTCAGAGGTAGGGGGCTGGGCGGCACCTCCATTGCCATTGCCTTTGTTTTTCTTGCCCATGGCTGCCCGCCACGACGCCCTTCCTGCATCCAGGGTGGCCGAGTTGCACTGCGTGTGTGTGGCTTTGCGTTGATCAATTTGAGCAGCAACATCAATTGACCTGCGCACACTCTGCTGAGCTCGAGCCCACCAGCCTTGAGATAGCGCTGCTCAGCGCGGCGCGCGCAAGGAGAATGTGCACAACACCACATACACCCACAACCCAAGAAACCAGACACGCACACCACAAAACACAAGCAGTGGAAGCTCGCAAAGCGCCCTACATTTGTGCTGCACCGGCAGTGTGCTGTGCACTGCTAACCCGCAGGCACCAACAGAAAAAGAATGCGCGCAACTTGAGTTTTTTTTCACAAAAGGACAAAAGGTTGACCCCCCCCCCCCCCCCCCCAGTTTCCGGGCTTTAGGTACGAGGGAAAATGGTCCTGCCAAAACCCCAGTTCAAGGTGCTTTAATTGTACACACTCTCTTCTAGTAAAAAGTGAGTGTTAACATGGCGCATCTTGAACCATACACTATATATATGTAGTGAATGGTTCACATCTGATCAGCAGGGTACACGTCACGGTGGGAGCAGGTCCCCTGGGACATGGGGCTGTGGTCAGTTAGAGTAGTGCTCTGGCAACATGCCAGGCTTCCCTTAGAGTACTGAGCATTCCCAGTTTTTTTCGCTACCTCTATGATTTTCTGGTCACACGCACCGTGTGCAAAGGGCTTTCCGCGCTTTAACTTGAAGCGGAGTGAAATAAGAGTACTCGGAGTTCTGGTCACACGCACCGTGTGCAAAGGGCTTTCCGCGCCCTAACTTGAAGCGGAGTGAAATAAGAGTACTCGGAGTGAAATAAGTCGGAGTGAAATAACCGTGTGCAAAGGGCTTTCCGCGCCCTAACTTGAAGCGGAGTGAAATAAGAGTACTCGGAGTGAAATAAGTCGGAGTGAAATAACCGTGTGCAAAGGGCTTTCCGCGCCCTAACTTGAAGCGGAGTGAAATAAGAGTACTCGGAGTGAAATAAGTCGGAG
>JAULBY010023153.1:6072-17964 GCA_032358315.1 Ophiocytium majus | reverse complement strand
GATGGGTGGAATGATGGGAGGAATGTACCCTATTTTACCACCATTAGCACCTCCAACAAATATCAATGTTATTGTACCTCCAATTCCAAGACCATTTGTTAACCCAAAACCTTTTGGAACTAAAGCAGAACCATTATATTTATCTAATGCACAAGAAGCGCCAGATAGTCCAGCTACAACTGGTGGAGCATCTGCTGGTAGTTCTCCAGATAGCACATACGAAGCACCACCATCGGGAGGTACAAGAGGTTAAAAATAATTTATAATTGGCTTACATTAATAAAAAAAATAAAATTAAATAAAATGAAAAATAATAATCAAAAATTAGGAATGTATATCGGGATTGCTTTACTTGTAGGAGCAGTTGGATTTATAGCATACAATAAATTTTCTTCTAAATTAAATGTTGGTAATACTTCAATTTCAACAGACGATACAGATAATGCCACAGCATCTAAATGGAATATTAAGAATCCATTTAGTTCAAATTCAGCAAATCAATTAACATTAGAGCAAATAAGTTTAAAAACGCCAGAAATTGCAACAGATTTGCTTAACTCTTTTAAATAGAATATAAATAAAACAAAATTAAGGGCAATCTTTGTCCTTTTTTTTTGTTTTAATTATTATATTTGTACCAATAACCTTAATTAACAATATATGTCAGCACCAAGAAACATTAAAGAACAAATTTTAAAGTTACGAATGGAAGGAAAATCCTACCGAGAGATAGAAAAAGAAGTGAATTGTTCCAGAGGCAATGTTTGGTTTCACTGTAACAAGCATGGACTAAATGATACTGGAAAAAAACTACATCCAATTACAAAAAAGCTAAAAAGACAAATTGCTAAATATTGCAAAACCCATACAAGTTTACAAGCTAGTAAACATTTTGAATTGTCTATTGCAACCATTAAAAATTATCGCAAATTTATAGGGTAATAATGAAAAAAAACTTTTCTAATAGAATATTCAATCTTTTATGTAAGAGGGTATTCAAGCTATCTAAAAAGAGAAAATTAGGCTGGACATGGAATGATTGCCAAAGATGGACATCTGCTAATCTATTTCAGCAATATAAGGGCAAACCTATTTCTAAAATCAAAGTTACAGAAGTAGATGCTAATGTTATTTCAGTATTGGATAATGTTCCATCTACAATGCCTATACCTTCTGCTCCAGAAGTATGTAGTTCAGTATTTTTAGTTCCAGAAGTTGATTTACAACCATTGGATTATTGGTGGGAGATTGATGTAAGTCGATTTTTAGTATTTAATGATGATTTAAAAATTAGAATTGTTGTACTTGGAATTGTAGATAGTGGAATTTTAAAGAAAAGAGATTTAGATTTAATAGCAATAAGAGAAAAGTTTAGAACTACTTATAAGAATGGTTATGCAGACCACCAACCTTTATATGTTTTTAAAAGAATGTATATCAGTGGTAAGAATGGTTCTACAAATCCTTGTGATACTTACTTATTGTTAACAGAAGAATATTCAGATGTTGATTTAGAAAGTGAAACTAATGAAGCAAAAACAAAGACAAAAGTAAAAGTTTCAGATTTACCAAAAGAAGCACAAAAGAAACGTGAGGAATTAAAAACAGAAGCTAAAAAAACTAAAGCAGAAATTAAAAAAACTATACTTCCTAAAAAAGTAGAAGGAAAGCCTAAAAAAGTAGAAGTAGCGCCTAAAAAGGTAGAAGTAGCACCTAAAAAAGTAGTAGGCAAAACCAAAGAAGTTATTAAGTTAGAAACTGAAAGATATGCAGAACTTAATAAAACTTTAGAGAGATTAGAAAAACAATATGAAAAAGGTTTATTAACAAAAAAAGAATGGTTAAAAAGACAAGATGTAATTTTAAATAAATTTGAATCTGGAGGAATAGCTTAATATTATGGAAAACCAAGAAAAACAACAACAAGAACAAAAATTAGAAAGAAGCTACAAACGTAGAGGTATGCAAAGTTTTATGAAAACCCTTGTTAAGGGTAAAGCAGACTTTTATGTTAGAATTGGGAGTGAATGTACTGAATTAATTTTCGATACAATCCACAATGTCTATGCTACTGAAAATAAAAACTTTCCTAAAAATAAAATATTCCTATTCAATCTTGTGAATAGGGATGCTAAAAAATATTTGGAGCAAAATGGATTAGTAATTGTAAAGCCATTTAAGAAAACTTCTGAATGGAATTGGGATTATGATGATGAAATAGGAACTCTCACTGGTACTGATTTAGACCATGCTTATTGGCGCATTGCTTATGTTAAGAATTATATTTCTAAAAAGACTTATGAGTATGGTATGGATGATACTGCTAAAGCATTGCGCCTTGCAACAATTTCTGTTTTGGGTAGAGAAAAGAAGTATTTAGAATATAAAGATGGATGGTTAGTTGGAGAAGTTGTAAGACAAGAAAAAAACGAAGCACTGCATGATATTTTTACAGATATTCGTCATTCTTGTTTTTATATGATGTGGGAAATTAGCCAACTATTAAAAGAGGATTTTTTTTGCTGGAAAACTGATTGTATCTATTATAGAGATACTTTAGATAATAGGGCAATTGTTCATGGGTATTTAGAAGAAAGAGAAATGTTGTTTAAGCAATTAATCTACAACTCTTTAGATGAATTTGAGCAAACCAAATAATTATTATATATATATTTTATTATTATTTATGATATTATTATTGTTTATAATAAGAATATATTTATATTTGCTCTAATAAATTTATTAATATTTACGCCATGAACTTAAAACTAACAGAATTTTCAGAATTTGAAAAAAACAAAAAATATGAATTATCCCAATTTGAAGAAATGGGTATGGTAATTCATATACTAAATGAATCTACTAGATTGCACAAAATACCAAGTGGTAATTTTTATAAATTTGGTGTTTATTCCAATGGTAATTATTTTTGGTATTGGTTTGGAAATCAAGTTGCAGATAATAGAGAAAAAATGAGAGAGATTTATCGTGCATTATTGCAGATTAAAAAGTCTGGGGATGTTCCATTTATTTATAAAGTAAAAAGACAATGATAAAAATAAGCAAAGACGAAGCAGAAAGAATGATTTTGTCTGTTTTAAGCGAATTATCTAAAGTTGAAGGTAAGGAGTTTTCAGAACAATCTTTAACCATAATGGATGATAGTTATGATAGTGCCATACTTACTGGAGTTCTTTTAAATAAAGCTACACCATGTCTTTTTAATGATGCAGAAGTTAGGTTTCAAATAAGTATTCAAAATATAATTTATTGTTTTTTTCAAACTGCAAAGCAATTTGATTGGGATTTAAAAAAAGATGGTTATTCTAGTGAACTTGTTGATTATTTTAACAATGAAAATATTAATGATGATGTTGTTTATAATCCAAGCATGAAAGTTAAATTTGCTGTAAGCCAATTTGTAAGTGCATTTTTAGAATACGAAAGATTAGAGAAAAAATATCCAGACTTAATGAAATTCATGTGATGCAAATACTAAAAGAACAAGATTTATCAATTAAATTAATTGATATGTCAATAGAGATGTTATCTACAATAGATTACAAGAAAACATATTGTGAAGGTCAACTACAACTCCTTAAATACGAAAAGAGTGTTTTATTAGATGATTTTCATTCGTTTAAATCTGTGGAAAAAGATTATTCTATTTTGGGTAGAATTGAATTAGCAATAAACCATTTAGAACGTAAAGCAAATTCTTTTATAATTAATGATTTTGATAAATAATATTAAATGGAAGCCACACTAATAAAAACAGAAGGTAAGCAAAGAAAAGTAAATATAGATACTTTTGAACAAGCAAGACAAATAGTTTGTAATTTCGATTCTAATTCATCTATTCAGATAGTCGTGCTATCAGATGGTACTGCAATGCTAATGGATGAAGATGGTAAGTTGAAAAACTTTGCTTTTAATGAAAATGCAACTGATTTAGCACATGAAAAGTCTGGAATATATCCAAGTGATTTTATTGTTGGAGATGTCTTAATAGTGGATTATGACGAATTTGATTGTTTGGATTTTGAGTAATAAAAAAAGGAGGTAACAACTCCTCCTTTTAAACCAAGAAACTTAAAACAACACTATGGAATAATGATGTTATCCAACAAATATAGAAATAAAACTTATCTACATTTCTAAATAGCATATAAATATTCAAAACCTTTAATTAATTCATCATTTCAATTTATGAAAACTCGTTTTTATAAGTATTTTTTTCAAGGAATAGAGAAGCCAATAATAATGGAAGCAGAGGATAGGTATATAGCCTATGAAATGCTAAAGCAGTTAAGTCATAAGTCGCAAACTAAAATAGACATGAATAAGCTAGAGGATATGAGGGTAGAAACGCCTTTAGTTGGTATTTCTACAAAAAAAAGAAATTCAATAGGTTATACTTGGGTTGGTAAAGAACATACAAGTGATGGATGGATAGATACAGAACAATATAATGCAATACAAGAACTTAAAACAAAATAATTATGCAAGTAAAATTTAATACTCCTTTGGAAGTTTCTCCAAAACAATATGGAAGGATAATGACTGAATTAAAAGGTGTTTGTGCTGGTAAGGTTGAAAACGGAAAATACTTTATAAAGATTTGGTTAATGTCTTGGAAGAAAAATGTAGAATGGATTTTAGAAGCCGAAGTATAATGGCTAAAAAAACAATAAACAGAATGGATGAAGTAAAGATTAATTTGGACAAATTGCTTGTTGAGTATGTTTGTACAAAAAATGAATCTTTACTTCCACTTATAAAGGATTTAGAAGCTAAATTAGACTATTTTAACTATGGAATTAAACAGAAGTGAGTTCAGCTACGAAAATGGTATTTTCTATGATGATGTGGATTATATGATTGGATTAATCACTAAAGAAATTTTGGCTTTATATAAGATTAGAACCAGCATGAAGGTGTTTACTTTTGTTGAAGCTAAAAATTGTAGATTGCTTCCATCTAGGTTTAATTCTTTAGTTGATGAAATTTCTAGGATTTCTGTAGAAATAAGTATTTTGGAGCAAAATAAAAAAGAATATATAAGAATAAAGGAGTTTATTTAAAATAAAATATTATATTTGTTATTATTAATAGCAAATTCATACTTGTTGTTTAATTTTAAAGTGAGAACTTAAAGCGATTAGTGTAAACTAGTCGCTTTTTTATTTTATATCCCTCCATCTATTATTGTCCAATTATTTGGTGCGCCAGTTAGTATATTTTTACCAGATTGACCAGCTATTGTATATTTTATAGTTCCAAAATTAACGTTTAATAAATTAGGCACTACAATAAGTAAACTCCATCCGTTATAAATTGCATTCAAGTTAGTTGCAGAATAATCTAAATCAGTTTTATTAAACATGAAATTAGAAAAATTAGTAACGTTTTTAATATTCCAACCACCTATGTTTTGATTAAAAGCTGTTGCAGAATAAAACATTGAATCCATATTCTGACTACTTATTACATTCCAATTGCCTATATTTTGATTAAAAGCTATTGCGCTTCTAAACATAAGGTTAAAATATAAAACATTAGAAACATTCCAAGAATTTAAAGGTTGATTAAATGCAGTAGCTGACAAAAACATACCAGACATACTGATAACGTTTGAAACATTCCAAGAATTTAAAGGATTGTTAAACAAAGTACAACCCGAAAAAAGAGTAGACATACTATTAACAGATGATGTATTCCAATTACTTAAATTATCATTAAATAAAATACAATTTGTAAATAAATTACTCATATCTAAAACAGCACTTACATTCCATTGATTAACATTGTTTATAGTTGTTAAAGAACTACAATTTAAAAACATAGCTGATAAATATGTTGTTCCATTTAAGTCTAAAACCCCAACCACTGATGATAAGTTTAAATTTGTACAACCATGAAAATAAGAAGCACTATTACCTAAATTTAAGTTTCCCCAATTAGAAATAGAAAGTAATTTATTTCTATCTCCAGTATTGTTAAAACGAAAACCAGTAATAGTTCCAGTAATAGTAATAGTGTATGTACCAGCTACTGCATAAGTATGAAGTGTTTGTGCTTGATTCCAAACTGTAATTGTGTTTTGACTGCCATCTCCCCAATTTACTACAAAGTTATAACTACCTAAAGAATCTAATGGCAATTGTATTTGAGTAGATGTACTAGAACCTCCAGATGTATTATTAGTATTCCATACAGAAGTGAAAATTGTAGAAACTACTTCTAATGCTCCATAAATGTAATAATTATTTGAAACATATATTGTTGTTCCGCTATATTGAAATAAACCTTGATTAAGACTATTTAAGGCATCCACTACTGATTGAATATTATTTCCAACTAAAGCAATAGAATAATAAACTGGAGTTGGATTAGATGTATTAGAAATTAGTATTGTAACATTATAACTTCCTATATAATTTTCAGTTGTTAAATCCCATGTATAAATAGAATTTGTGTTATTGGAAAAATTATTATTTGATATAGCACTAAAAATTTCTACTGGTTGAGTAAAATTTGTGTTATTTTTAATCCTTAAAGAAATCTCTGTATTTAATTTTTTCATAGCTTTTTATTTTTTAACAGAAAATAAACTGAAACTCCTATTATTGCAATGCTTGTCCAACGTAAAACTTGTGGCGAAACATAATCTTTATTTTTAGCAAAATTTACAAAATGTTCACAATTGAAATTTATAAAATCGTATTTATAATTCTTTAAAGTTTCAACAAGTTCGTTTATGTCATTAATATTTAGGTTTGTTTTTTCAACTGCCACAATATCTCTACCCTTAATCCATTTTTCTAAAGGTTCTCTTGTGGTATTTCCACCATTTGAATTAACTTTATCTGGGTGGTTATGAATTATAAAAATATCATCTCCATTCTTTTCTATTATTCCGTAATGATAAATAATTGGTAATATTTCTGCTTTAGTTTTTATTAAATCTCCAGTTTGGAGTTTTGAAACTATATGATTTCTATTATCAATTTTTATTTTGTTTAGGTTGTTGTTAAATTTCTCGGTTGTAATCATTTAGTATATTGAAAAAATCATCTGTAAAAAAATGTGTTGGAGATATAAAACTTGTGTTACCCACTTCTACTACATAAATTACCATGTTTATAATTTCATTAGGTAATATTTTAAAAGCTATACTTGTTCTACCATCAAGCACAACATTTGATTTTAATGGTTCAAACACAACAGCATTTACAGATTGATAAGGGTCTATTAAAACATTTTCTATAAATGCTTCAATATTACCATTAACATCATAATGATTGTATTGATATGGCTGAAATAATTGATTAGTAGTGGAAGTGTTTATGTAGGTTTTTATAACTCCATAGGAATATCCAGATTGTGAATTAACAATACTAGAATATCGTGTTGCATCTGTACTTGTAACAGACACAACACCACTTGGTATTAAAGTTATTGTTGGAGTATATAATCCCATGTTATGCTTTTTCTTCTTCTGCTAATACTTTTCCTTCTTTTGACATTGCTCTTAATAAACCAGTTTTTTTATTTGGCATCACTTTTACACCATAGTCTTGGAATATCATTGAACTCAATTTGTTTAATTCAGCTTTGCTTTCTTTGTTGTCAATAGCTGAACGCATTGCTTCTAAACCAATTACTGCATTCTCTTTATCTTTTACAAGTTTATCGTCTGCAAGTTTTGGTTCTGGATATTTCATTCCAGTAGTAGTTGATGTTCCAGCTTTAGCTTTTTTAGGCATTAGTAAGTAAAGAAGTGCAAATGCACCAGCTAAACTTATAAGCAATGTTTTTGTTGTTTTATTCATGTTTTTTTTTTGATAATAAAGTTAATACTCCAGCTAATAAAAAGATTCCAGCACCCAATATAATATATAGTTTTTTTCTTTTTGATTTTATTAAATTAAGTGAATTTTTCTTGTTTTTGTCTGCTAAATATTGATAAACTATTTTTTGTCTTTCTATTTCTTCTTGTACGTTTTGTAAGTTTTTTTCTAATTCTTTTTGTTGGTCTAAACTTAATTTTGACAATTCCTCCTCTAATTCTATTTGCTTTTTAGCATCTGCTTTATTAAAAGAAGATGTTATTATTGAAGAAACTAATGAACCACCAAGTTGTATTGCTGAACCTACCATAATTAATCTTTTGAAGCCATTAAATATACCCCGTAAAAAGAACTCATACCAACGCCTAACATGGCTACATAAATACCAGTATCTTTTAATCTTGCTGTACTTTCAACTTGTAATGCTTTTCTGTAATCTAATAAAGATGTTACTAGCATTCCAGTAGTAGCAATTTCTCTTTCGATTCTTAATTTTTCAAGAGCAATTTTTTCATCCACTGCAATTTGTGTAAGAAACATTTGTTTTTGCAATTCTCTTTGCTTTTCAGCTTGTTTTTTAGATGCTTGATTGCCCACAACACCCATTCCGATGGAAACAACTGTACATCCTACTACAATGTATGACATAATTATTGATTTATTAATTTATAATTGTTGTATTCTTTATAAGAAGAAACCACAAATGTTTCTTCTAGTTTTTCTATTTCTTTGATATTGTTTGGATTTGGATGTACGTTTACAAAGATAGTATCTTCTAATGCAACAGCAACCCTTTTAGTACCAGCAGTTGCATTTCCATAATAAGGTGCTTCAATTTCTTTTACGCCTTCATCTGTACACAACATTAATTTTCCTTTCATTAAAAAAAATGTATGGTCAAACTTGTGAATTTTACCAATTACAAACATCCCTTTTTTTATGAATATTTCTCTCGTGTAAATCCCTTCTGAAAATGAATGATTTAAAGGGAACTCGTCTGAATTTCCTTTAAAAACTTCTGGAGAATCGCTATTTAACAACAAGTTTTCAATATATTCAACTTGCTCTCTAAAGTTTGAACCATCTAGTTCAAAATTTATTTTTGGAGGAATTGCTAATTCTGTATTTGCCATTTTTAAAAAATTTACATAAATATAGCAATATTACAAAAATTATCGTTACTAGTAATTATTTTAAGTCATTAATTATTAGTTTTTTATCAAAAATTAGATTTTGCGTTTATTTTTATTGAAGTTTTGATACTGTTAATATAACGGATGGACTGTCTGGCACAATTGGTACTAATGTTGATGGTATTGTTACTAATTGTATTTTTAGGTCTGTTACTGCCCACATTAATTGACAATAATCTCCAGCATTTATAGGAACAAAGAAGTTCCATGCTTGTACTTGATATTCCGTATTGTTTTTAAATGTAATTTGTGTTGATGAATAAGGCACATCTACATCTTTAATTCTTAACCATATCCATAATTTTTCAGTTGTTCCTCCACTACTTCTATATGTTTGTAATGAAAATTGTACGTTATAAATACCAGCTTCTTGTACTCTTATCAATGTTGGCTTTCCATCTCCATCATTGTCAATAGAAACGCCTATATTAAAGTCTGACGAATCATATTGTATTGGAGTAGGCTCATTCACATCTAATGCTGTTTGAGTAGTGGAATCATACCAAGAACCATAACTAGAAGTAGGACTAGAACCAACAATAGTTACATTAGTTCTATTATTTATTGCATCATCTGTAGCAGTTACATTTGCACCTATAAAATTTAAAGTAGGTCTTTGTGGTAAAGGAGTTCCTTCATCTTGAATTGTGTCAATTGAATCTTGTTGTACATAATCAGATAACAAACCTACATTACCTCTGACATCCTTTAATTTAAGTGCGTTGTTTTCACTTAAAAATATTGCTAAAGCATTTCCGTTAACTGGTGTAAATACATCTTCCTCAATTGATGTGGTTAAATTTGCCATATATGTTTTTTATGATATTTTATTCATAGTTAGTAATATAGAAGGAGTTGCTGGATGTGGAACGCTTAAATTTGGTGCTTCGTAAATTAATTGAATTTGTAAATCTGTTACTGAATACATTAATTCTACATATTCTCCAGCATTTAGAGATATAAAAAAATTCCAAGAAGCAATTACTTTGGCTTGGTTGACATTACCAGCAATAGTTATTTTAGTGTTTGTGTTTGGAACATCTACACCTTGTTTTCTTAACCAAATATCAATTACATCTGTACCAGTTCCAACCACTCTGTCTATTTGTGCTGAAAATTGTAAGTCATAAGTTCCAGAAATAGATACTGATATTTGAGAATTATTAATTTTAGAAAAACTTACTCCATTTGAAATATCTGTTTCATTTAAAGTCATAGCTTTTGGAGTATTTATAGTAGTTGCAGATTGTGTTTCTGTACTAAAAAAACTACCATATTTTAGTAATGGAGTAAACTCTGATAACAAAGCAATATTACCCAAAACATCCTTAAATTTCATTAAGCCATCTGAATCAATAAAAACTGCTAAACTATTTCCATCTGGTGTAAATATACTTTGTGGATTTGATTTTGTTAAATTTGCCATTTTGTATGTTTTAGTTAAAAATCTTATTCATAACAATTGACCAAATAGCACTGAAAACAATTCCAGCACCTATTAGTTTTGCTTTAAAGTTTTTATTTTCTTCAATATACTTTCCATGTTCTTCAACTATTTTTACTAATCCTTTTTGACCATAGGCTTCATTTCCTACGATTGTTTGGTTTAATTGTAATAGTGTGTTATTCATAGACAACATTGTGTCTTTTATCCACTCTATATCTGTTGAACTAACTTGTGTAGTTTCTTCTTTTTTTTGCCTTACTGCCATTATATTTTTTTTTATAATCCTAATTCTTCTAAATGCTTGGATAAAGCAATTGTTTTACCACATTTATATTTGTTGTAAAAAGCCAATCCTATATTTTCTTTTACAATCATAATGAACGAGCAAACATTTTCAATCTCATCATCTGTATCTTTTGCATACATTTCAATTGATTTTTTCATAAATGGATTTGCTAATTGTTGATAACCTAACAAATCTATTTTTGCATCCATTATTTGTAAAAAAGTAACTCTTTCTGTTTCTTTAAAATTCTTGCAAATAGTATAAAATACATACCCATCTGCATCATTTGTTACTTTAATTTGAATTTCATTTTCTGGAACTTCATACACTTTCGCGTATTTTCTAATTCCTTTTGACATTATTTTTTTTACAATTGCTTGTACCATGTTGTTAGTTTTTTTAGTTTCTTTTTGTAAAATTAATTATTTTATTCCTAATAATTGTGCTAATTTAGGGTTTTTTAGTTTAAATTTATCAAATGGTTTTGCTAAATTAAATTCTTTTAATATATCTGCCGAATATTGGAATGATTGTTTGTTAAATGATATTGTACTATTGATGCCAATAAATTTAACTTTTACATTACCAGTTATTTCAATATTAATTGAATTTCTAGCCAATATGTCTTTAACTAAAGGCAATACGGATGATTTTGCTTTGGCTAAATCAATTGTACCAGCTATTTTTAAAGTGAATGATGTGTTAGGTAATATTATAAATGAATTATTAGATTTTGAATTTGCAAAATTAATTCCTTTGAAAGAAAATTGTAAGTCATAACTTTTTACAAGTAGTTCAAACGTAGATTTGTTTGTAAGGTCAATTTCCATAGATACATCAATTTTATTGTTTGCTATATCTACATTTTCATATTTAAAGTTTTTTATTTTGTAATCATAGTTTAGTGCTTGGCTTACTTCATATTTGAAATAACGATATAAACCAAAACCAGCTAATCCTATACCTCCAAATAATAATATTTTTTTCATCTTATTTTTTTTTGCCTAAAATTAAAATCATTGTTAATCCACCAAGTAAAATTAAAGCACCATAAAATATTTTTTTTTGAGATAAGTATTTTGAACCAGTTTCAATTCTTGTCTTATCCATTAA
>JAULBY010023142.1:0-17970 GCA_032358315.1 Ophiocytium majus | reverse complement strand
TGCAGCATTGTGTGTTGAATGGTGAGCATTGACCTCTTGTGCCGTGCTTAGGAGCTGAACTGCCACCACCACTGAGCATTCACATCCACCAAGCGCCTAACAGACTATCAGTGTCATGTTCAACTCCTGCTGCTTGTAAACACTGTACACGCATTTTTCACCCACGTGCTCTGGTGCGCCATGTGCTGAGCAGGTGCAGCTGGCGGGCAAGTGGGAGAAAGTCATGGAGGTCCTGGAGCACATCAAAAACCGCGGGGAAGAGCCGGGCCCTCTGACATACAAGGCCGCAATGCTGGGCACAGCACAGGCGGTACCCCCACAGTGGGAGGCTTTGCTAAAAATATTTGCTGACTTTCGCGGCGGCAGCACGCCGCCTGATACGCAGGCAGTCAACATCGCGCTGGTAGCGTGCCTGCGCGTGGGTGACTGGCAGCAGGGGCTGCAAATAGCAAGTGAGCTGGGCACGCAGGGCGATAAGGACACGCTCATGCTGGTGGAGAAACTCAGGGCGAAGAAGGAGCACGCGCAAGCCGATGCTGCGGCCAGTGAGAGTAAATAGGATTGGCAGGGCAAGGTGCCATGTACGATATTAAATTCCACATGTTTGAATGGTACATTCAGCTGGTGGGCACTCGAGGTGGCTACGCTGGTGAGCCTTGCTGGTGCTGTCTGCTTGTATTGCCGTTCTGTGAAGCGAGCACGCGCTGTATTTTGTGTCTCTGCTTGGCAGCTTTCAGGTTGCTGCTGTTGCAGCAGCGCCCTGAGTACAGTTGATTCACAACAGGCCACGCATGAGACCAAGGTTTTTGGGTCAGTGTGGCACCAACTGCACTACATGGGTAGCAGTATAAGCTGCAGTCATGCAGTACCACACCGCCATGTGTGCACCATCCAGTGGTGTGCTATGGCACCAACTATGTCAGCCTGGCGCAAATGCGTGTGTGTGCCCAATTCAGTTCAGCGCCTGTCCATATATGGTGCCATTGGTGTTGTATGCAGACATGCTTCTGGGTGCCTGTCAGGCACAATGCTAGCAGCATCTGCAGGTGCATGACAAGCATGGGCATACGCATTCACAGACTTGCAGCAAACCATGAAGCAGCAGCAGCACAATGGCAACCAGATGTTTCAAAGAGTGAGCATGATGCGGCAAAAAGCTTGGTTGGTTGGTGGATCAAAAACACCAGCTGTTTGTGTATTTGTGGTATGAGTGAGTAAGTGCTGTGCTGCTGGCAGCTGCGCTCGTGATGGAGGCTATCCTCCCCAAAAGGGTGCCTGCTGCCAACTTGTAAACAAGGGTAAGCCAGGCTTGCTGGCGCTAGTGCAAAAGGCGGCACAGTGCGCTTGCGCCTTTCGCCAAGACATGTGTGCACCTGGCTGGCATTATGAAACTGCTTGTGGGCCAGCAACATGGTGGCAGTAGCACAAGCAGTGCCTGTGCACTGCCCTCCACCCCACGTGTACCAACCTCAGTGTACACCCCCGCCAACGCTGTGCACACACAGCTGCGGCCCGTCCCCATCTTGCGTCCCCGTTGCGTGTCCGCCGCCGTAGTAGTGCCAGATCCAGTCCAACGCCACGCCATTCGTCCAGCCAAAGCCCACCTGCGGCTCGTACTCGCCTCCCTTTCCAGCATCTCCATGGTTTAACCCATCCAGCTTCTCATGCATGAACCCCGTGCGCCGCCACGCCGCGCGCGCCGCCTCCAGCCACTCCAGCGCCAGCCGGTCCGCAAGCGGCACCGCGCCAGCGCAGCTGCTGCCCGCCGTGCGAAGCCCCTCCACCACCAGCCACTGCAGCGGAGGCCAGCTGACGGGGCGGTCCCACTGCTCGCCGGACGCCACGCGGCTGGTCATCACGCCCCCCGGGCCTAGCAGCCCACTGCTGAGCAGCGCCTCCACCGCCGCCGGCGCCTCGCCCAGCCCTGTCAAGGCCTCGCCAGCCCACAGCGGCACAAAGCACGCGGGTGTGATGTGTGCCGACAGCTTGAAGTCCGTCACATTCCCCGGCCGAGCAGCGTTGCCGGCCGCCTCCGGCAGCACCAGGTCCCGCCACAAGCCCGCGGAGGCATCCCACATGACTTTGCGCATGGCAGCGGCACGCGCGGCGGCTGCGGCGTGGTAGCGCGTGGCGTCGCTCGCGCGGCCGAGCGCCTTGCAGAAGCTCGCCAGGTTCCTCTCGTAGCGGTACAGCATGGTGTTGAGGTCCACGGGCACGATGCGCCGCACGCGCGTGTCCACAAGCCCGGCCCTGGCACCCGCTGCCGCCGCTGCCGCGCCATCGTCCTCCACTCCTCGGAGCCACCAGCGAGAGGAGAAGTCCCAGCCGCTCTCCGCCGCGGCGGTGAGCTCGGCCAGCAGCGGAGCGTCCCCTCCTGCGGTTTCCAGGTCCTCGCGGTAGGACTCTGGCCGCGGGCGCGCCTGTGCAGAGCTGCACCAGTACCTGCTGAGCACGTGCCCCGCCACGGTCACGCTGCGGTCACGCACCCAGAAGGCGTATTCCGCCTCCAGCGCAGGGAGCGCGGAGGTTAGGTAGGCGGTGGTGTTGGCATCGGTGTCCTGAGCTGCAGCCACATCGGCGACCATGTCACTGAGCAGCGGCGGCTGCGAGCGCGCCGCAAAGTACACGCGCCCTCCGTTGGGAACGAGCCCATAGGCCGACACGTCTTCTAGCAGGTTGGCCACCACACCGGCCGCCGTGTGCACCAGCCCGCACACCAGCAGGCCCCGCACTATCCAGTAGCTGTCCCAGTAGAAGCTCTCGCGGAAGCGCCCGCCAGGCACCACCATGGTGTGGCGCCGCGGCAGCAGGGAGTGCCGCTGGGGGTGTGCCGCCACTGCTGCCGTGGCCCGCCGAGTGAGGCTAGGCCATAGGCCGTACAGAGCCGCCGCCCACGCCCTGATTTCAGCGTTTGAGATGGAGCTGAGGAAGGTCGGGTCAGGGGTGAAGTCATGCGGGGTGACGGGCTCCAGATCAGAGCCTGCGGGGCCGAAGTGGGCGTGGACGAAGGCCTCCACTGCGTGCCTGTCGCTCTGGTCTCCTTGTGGCAGCTGCGCGAACAAGGCTAGAATGACCTCTGGATCCTGCTTGGCAGGCATGTCCACGAAGGTTTTGCTGTCGGGGAACACTTGCAGTGTCTGCACTGCGTGGAGCAGCGGACCCTCGCAGAACAGGGAAGCCGCTTTGCTCAGGGATGGCACCGCCATCGTCGCCGTCGACAGGGGCACCGCAGGAGCTGCCACGGCTCGAAGTGAGAACAATGCCGCAATGAGCACCGGGAGCTGCTGCTTGCAAGTAGGAGTGCCGTACGGCACGCGCCGTTGCTGTTGCTGTGAACAGATGCGGTGTCCGTGGTGTCGCAGAGCGGCGGTGGCGCGGTCTCCCAGGTGGCAGCCAGCTTGCTGTGTTCATTGAAGTGCGTCCACATGATGAAAATTGCCAACTTCATTTAAATCTGTTGTCTAATTTTTCAGCCCGATTTTATTTTGGCGCCTAAATCATTCCATCTTGGCTGGTGTGCCAGGCCTCGCCTGTGTGACGGTGAGTGGCCCTTTAGTTTGCTGGCGCCAGCAGCATAGCAGCAGCAGCAGCAGCAGCAGCAGCAGCAGCAGCGTGGCAAAACAGCAAACGCAGGAGCAGAAAGGGGGTTAGGCGACAGCTGCAGCAGCAGGGGACGGCAGAAGCGGCGCATCAGCCTGGCTGCTGCCTGCGCAGGTGAGGCTCGTGCCGTTTCCATTCCCACGTCGCCGCGCCCCATCCTCTCGTTCCACCTCTTGCTGCATGCGCAGCCTCAGTATCAACGAAGCGGGCATGGCAGCAGCCTCAGTGATGCTCTGCCATGTGCTTTGATGAACTTTTAGGTCCCACGCACTGCATTAATTGCAGCTGCAGCAACACCATGCAGCAGAATCTGCGCTCATGACAGATGACAGGGCGGGCCATTCTTTTTTTGTCCTGGTTGGAGTCGTGTGTTTCATCACCCTTGCAGGCCGTGCAGAATGCGTCTTTAACCTCACCACTCTTCTCTGTGATTTTTACTTTGCCTCCAGTTCCTGCCAGCAACAACGGCGATGGAGGAGCGGGTTGACAGGCTGTCAATGACAGCCCACTGGATTTTTAGATGGGGGCCATCGCGGAGGGGGGGAGTCTGCACCCCGCCGCGCAGCAGCCGCTCCACAGGCCTATGGAGGCCCGTCGAGTGCCCGTGAAAGCGGGGGCCCGCAGGACACGTTCACACCGCGCGCGCCACTCGCGCCGCTTACAGCGGTGAGTCCTACCATTTTGGGTCACGCATATGAACCCTTTCTTTTGTGTAGCGTGATTGATTTGCCATGGCATCATGGAAATGTGTTTTACTGTGTAGATGTGATTGTTTTGAAGCCGCGCTTGCGCCCGCTTACATGTACGCAGCGCTAATGATGGAGCTATTTTGTACATGCAGCGTGCCACCGTTTTTATTTTGGTTGTGCTATAGGCAGACTGCTGCAGGTTTCTCACTGTTACAACTTCAACAAACCTTTTTGGGTGAATTCAAATCGCTTCAATAAACGTCCGTGCATTCACTGCACGGGTGTGTTGCTGCTGCAGACCTCTCAGGCGTGTCCTGTTCTCGTTGACTTCAAGCAATCCTGGCTCACTCGGCTTTTGTTCCTCCCTGGACTCATGTACCTCGGCTGCCACAGGTGGCTTCCACCGCAGCCGTCGACGGCCGGTCCACACGGAAGCGTACCGTTAGCGCCAAAGCTGCTGCTGCAGCCGCTGATGCTGATACCGCCTCCACCGGGAAGCGCCCGCGGCCCTCAGCAGTCCAAGCTGCTGCTGCCACCGCCACCGCCACTGCTATCGCGCCTGGCCGCTCCGCCAGCCCCACCAGCGTCGCCGAACCAGAGATTGCCGCCGAGCGTGCACGGCGGTCCATCCGCACAGCTGCTGCCACGAATGCTGTCGCCACCGCCACTGGATGTGCACCATCCTCAAGTGTAACAACCGCCGCAGCAGCCGGAGCACGCCACGCTGCGCACGCCCGCCTGGAGGCACACCTGAGGTCGACGTACAGTGTGCAGTTTGGGGCGGGCCGCATCCACAATGCGCGCGTCACACCAACCGCCAAAGCGTTGCTGGTCCTGAACTTCCCGCCCCGCAGCGACGGCGGCAATGGCCCGCTGCTCGCCCCCGCCGCCATCAACCCGGCTACCAACACCTTCTACTGCGCCACGTTCCGCTTCCTGGCACGGCAGCTGGGTCTCACGCTACAGCAGTTCCAGGCCACATACGCCATCGTGGACGTGTGTCCAATGGAGTGCCCCAGCCGCCAGGACCCGCACCACAACGTCCCCGGCCTTGCCGGCGACGGCGAGTACCGGCGCCTGTCTACACTACATATCGCGGCTGTGCGCTCAGAGGTGGCAACAAACCTTGGCTGCAGCACGGCGGCGGTCCCGGTCTTTGTGCTCGGCTCCCCCGCTAAGGCGGTGTGCACAGCTCACAGCACACTGCGGGAGGGCGCGCCAGGTGTGCGGCACGCGGACCACCCAGAGTGCATGATCCCGAGCGCGCTGTTTCGGGGGGCGGTGCAGTCGGAGCAGGAGCGGCGGCAGCGAGCGGAGCGCAATGACGAGGTGTACACCGCCGTCAAGGAGGTGTTTGAGGGGCAGCGCAGCGTGGTGGTGCGGCTCGCATTCGATGCGTTCATCCGCCGTATGGAGAAGGCGCCGCTGACGGAGGAGGAGCTGCAGGCGTGGCTGGAGGGGTGCAGCGAAGGAGGTGAGAGCACTCATGTTGCTCTGACCCCAAAATTGTATCATTGCCACGAGTCTATGCAACTGCTTTGCCGCAGTGTGCGCCGCACACGTGTGCTAGCAGTGACCGTGATCATTGCGCCGCGCACGGGTGCATGCCACGTCATCATGCATGGCATGTAGTGACATTGCATGGTAGCAGGATTGACGTGTGTCGCTGATGCTGGGGTGCGTTGCGTTGCACATACACGTGATCATGCATGCATGTGGCAGACGCTGCCGCACTCGGATGATGAGCCCGCCATTAAAGTCTCGCACCACTCTGGCATGCGATTGGCACTCGCTGCATAGTTGACAGCGGACTGTGCCAGTGGTTTGGCCACAGGACAGGAGTAACAATGGCGTGTGTGTGCACATGCTCTTGCAGGGAAGGCAACACACCAGTACCGCGCCGAGGTCCTGTTGCTGTGGGCGGAGGTGGCGCGCGACAGCGACGACATTCACGCCACGGACGGCGAGCGCCTCAACGAGCTCGTGCGTGCAATTTGGGCGTTGAGTGAGTGGGGGCTCTCAAGGAGGATGGGGGGGGCTCGCGTGCGCGGCGCGCTGGAGGGCATTCGAGGCTCGCGCAGAGGAGGTGATTACACAGTTGTGCTGCAGAAGAACCGGGGGCTCCACTTGAAGAATTTTCTTTTCTTCTTTATGCCACCCTCGCACCGCATTTGGAGTCACTGGTTTGGATGGCATGTAGCCTTAATTGGGTGCTTCGTTGAAATTGGCACATTTGTAGTAGCAGTAGGCTAATGCTGTTGGGATGATCATTGTGGCAGTGTTGCAATTGTGGTCGATGTTCGGAGCTGGCGCATGATAATTGCATTGTTCGTATTCACCATTGCCTAGGCTGCATTGTGTTAAGATTGTTAATGTGCGTTCTGATATATTGTTGTGAAACAAAATGTTTTATACATTGAAGTTGAAGTTGCAGTTGTGCGGGTGTGTGAGGCGCGGCTCTGCGCGTCATGCTCAGCGGCAGCGTACATCTCCGCCTCCGTAGAAACGCCCCATCTGTTTTTTCATACCCTCTGCTGCTGCTGCCAAAATGTATAGTGTCATTTCATTTTTCTTGTCGTTACAGGGAAGGCCGCCCATGCTGCATATGTGGACAGCATGGGCGAGACCAGGGGGTTCTCCCCCTCCGAGCTGGCGTTGTGGAAGAAGGTGAAGATGGCCCAGGAGGAGGAGGCCTCTGACTTTGAGCCACCCAATAGCCAGGAGGCCGAGAGCCAGGAGGTGCTGGACTTCGCACACCTGGTGCGACAGGCCAATGGTGAGAGTGTGTGGCTGACCGATTCTGCACGCCTTTCTGCGCTCATATACTAGTAGCATGGATTGTTTAAATTTGTTGCAACATTGGTTCACCCCTAGACTCTTGTGAATCCATGCGAGCAGTGTGCAGCGTGCTCACGTTCAAGCTTTGGTTGTTGTCGGCGCCTTTGAGATTGTTGTTGCAGACATAGATTGCAGTATACAATAGACACTGGCACAGCTGCGTGCTGTGGAGCAGGTTAGTTTCGTAAAGGTAGACGTAGCCTACTCATACATGACAAGACGGTGAGTAGCGCAACACTTCAACAATTCCACAGATCCACCCGCATCACTTGACGCCACTGCTGGCACTTGAAATCACGTGATTACAGTCAGAGCTCCCAAAACCTTTTTCATTAAAATAGTGTTATATTATTATGGACCACCCTTTTTTATTGCGAATAGTGTTTTATTTGAGGCATCGCGTAACATAGCTGACAATGCTTGTCCATACACACTGCTTCAATCCACGTGCATTGCTTGCATCGATGTGCTCGCCCCTACTAGGTGACATGTGGTACCGCGATGAGGCGGGCAACATGGTGCCCAAGGGCACAACAGGTGGCATGATGATGACCACCGGCGGCGCCTCCAAGAAGGGTGAGCACCGTTGCAAGCTGACAGCGGCAGCAGCGCACGCGCAGTCAAAATTGAGAGCGCGTGCTGTCGGTGCCGGCATTGTAGATTAGATGACTGCTTTCCACCGTATTGGGCTGGCTTCAGTTGTATGTATATTGGACTGACTTCAGTTGTATGTTGAGCGACCTGCTGTGAAACAATACAACAGCAGGCATCAAGCAGCCTGCATCCATTGCAACGCCACTGATGGCACTCCGAAACCATTGTTGTTACAGTATTGGTTCCCCCCTTAGCTAGACTCTCTTGAATCAATGCGAGGTGTGTGCGGCGCGCGCTCTCTCTCTCGAGCGCTGCATGGTGCTGTTTGTGCTTTTGTCGTGGTTGGCGCGTTTGAGATTGTTGTTGCAAACAGAGGTTGCAATTTAGACACTGACACAGCTGCGTGTTGTGGAACAGCCTGACTCAGAGGTTAGTTTCGTAAAGGTAGACGTAGCCTACCCATACATGACAAGACGGTGAGTAGCGCAACACATCAACAATTCCACAGATCTACCCGCATCACTTGACGCCACTGCTGGCACTTGAAATCACAGCTACATTTTGCGCGAAACACTCGTTTGAATCCATGCGAGCAGTGTGCGGCGCGCGCGCTCAAGCTGTTGGTACTTTTGGTGCTCGAGTTGTAGTTGGCGCATTTGAAACTTCTGTTGGCGGCAGTGTCAGCTGGCAGTAGGGTACGGTTGAGACAGCTGCTGCAGCGCCTGAGCACCGTGTGACTGATGAGTTGAATTTGGCATAAGTTGAAGTGGCGCAAAAGTTGAAGGTGGAGCATAAGTTGAATTTGCCGTAACGGGTTCTGGTCTGCGCATGCGTGCAGGCACCGCAGCACAAGAGACGTTCGCCGCCGCCGCTGCGCACGTGGCCCCCGTCGCCGCGTCAAACGTGCTGTTGAGTGCGGGGCTGAAGGTCATGACTGGCAAGGGCAAGGGCAGGCGGGCACGGACGGAGGCGGAGCTGGCAGCGGAGGTGGCGAGCATGGGGGGGCTGGCGGCATTGGAGGCCGCCGCTCGCGACAACCTGGGCAAGGGAGGTAAGCATGGACCTGTGGTACAGTCCTGAAGTGTGAACCAGTGGTAGCAGCAAAGAGCACCAGCAGCTGTCAGTTCTCATCGCAACAACACAACACAACACATCATCTGGGTATCAACCTGCATCCATCGACGCCTCTTACTGGCATTCCGAAACCATTCTTACAAGATTGGTCCCCCCCTAGACCCAGTTGAATCAGTGCGAGCAGTGTTCGGCGCGCGCGCTCAAGCTGTTAAACAGTTGGTACTTTTGGTGCTCGAGTTGTAGTTGGCGCAATGATGCTCTCCTATTACCATTGATTGCTCAGCACCCTGGCAGTGGAATGCTATGACAGCTGACGTGCGTGCTTACGCTTTCAGTAGACGTCATGGCATGATGGCGGTGCTTAAGTGGCACCGCAATGAAATAAGCACAAGTGCGCACCGTAAGCAGATTCACTTTGTGCGGCTCGGCGTGGGCGGCTCATACTCGAAAATGGAGTCACGGACTATACGCACACTTGACTGATGTGATCCATCAGCGGCCCCAGAAGTGCTTACCTCTGTTGCGGTATGCCGTGCTGCCGCAGGCCGCAACGGGCTGAAGGCAGATGACGTCGTCAAGGACTGGGCGCGCGGGGTGCAGCTGGATGGTGTCGCCCTCTTTGACATGAAGACTTCTGCTGTGAAAGTGAGTGTTTTACAGACGCACCAGTGGCCCTCTTTTGGGGCATTGTCGATGCTTGCCATGCCTCCTGCGACTGACACATGCACCAAAACGTTCGGCTCTGGCACCGTCCCGCTCCACCTGCGTCATACTGAATCATGCACCTTAATGCTCATTGCGAGCGTATACCTGCTGCTGCACCACCGGTGCAGGACCTGGCGATAGATGGGACAAACACTTCGCTGCTACCCACGGCTGGCCTGAACAAGAGCTTGGCGCTGGCAGTCATCAAGGAGCGATACGAGAGCGGCCTGCAGCTGTACCAGTCAGTGTCCTGCGGGGTTGACAAGCGCGGCTTCAGCCTGTGACGCTCAGCCCTATCCGGAGCCAGCCCGCATCCTTGAGCTGAGCTGCGGAAGGTTTGGTCCGTTGTGCATGTGAAATTGTCGCTGATGGAGTAGGAGAGGTGTGCATGAGGTTTGCTGACTTTTTTTGGAGAGATACGGGCAGTGGGGTGGCACGGTGTGTGCACATGTATTTGACGGTGTTTGCCGCACGGTGGGCAAGTGCAAGCACACGTGGTGTCCAGCGCATCGCTGGCTGCCCGACAAAGGCACCGTCTGACAGGCAGCAACAGCTTTGCGCTAGAGCGATGCGGCGTCTACAACGCGCATTGGCTTGTTGGCTTGTGCTCGAAGTTTATGCATAGAGACTTTTGTGGCATTGCCAATTGGAAAGGCGTGCAAGAAGGGATGATTTACAGGGGACAATAAGAAGTGCGTGCTTTATGCTTGATTCAGTGTTGATTACTGTTCGCTATGCACTTATGTGACTTTGTTCTGTGCCAACTTGTGCTTGGCGAAATCTTAAAGTCATGCAGTTCCCATCAGAGAGCAAACCGAGATCCTCGACAAGCAGGCAACTGGTTGTACAAGCCATAGTCGAACTGTGTCGTCCCTACCTGCCTTTGCTGAGCCTCTGGGGCGGGAAAACCCACTTGCAGATGATGCCAGTCGTGGTCGGACCCATGAATCTCACTAGCTCCTGATTGACGGTGGTGGGACTGGGCTCCTGCGTGTCGAACCAGCCGCGAGTGCGCAGCGCGGGCCATGTGAACTCGGCGTACTGATGCTCGTCATACATGCACCAGTATATTTCAGCGTCGTAGGTGCCTCTCCACACCTGCGCCAGTTGAGTCACTGGTGTGCCCCACAGTGGTCTAGGCAGGAAAAAGTGTGGTCGACGGGGATAGCGGAAGTCCATGAGAGTGGGCGCCAATCTCCGCAGTTCAAGCACGATGCCCTGCAGGCCAACCAACTGGTGTGCGCGGCCGTGTGTAGAGTCTGGACGCACACGTGCCACTCTCTCTGCAGCTGCTTTTGCCAACTGAATGGGAAGCTCACGGCGATCGTCGAGCATCAAAACTTTCACTATCAGGGATGGGTACAACAATCTATTATTAAGATCGCTGAACGGGCCAGCGCGCAGCTCGAATGCATTCAGCTCCAGCTCGCACATCACCAGTCTGAACTTCAGCCAGTGCAGATGAGAATCGTGCATGGCCAGAATCTTCGTGACCAACTCTGTCGGCAATGACCGGATCGGTGTAGTGGGTGCGGTGGTCATTCTCGCCACTCTCTGATACGTTCGATACCTCAGGGTGGAGAAATAAAAATGCGAAACTGCGCTGTCGACCCGCGAAATAATGGATGGCGACCCAGAGACAGGGCATGCCATTGATGATGCTGCGCGAGGGGGTGGAACGCGAAGGCACCGTGGGGGCCGGGGCACGATGAGCCGTACATTGAGACACCCATGCACTTGGGTGGCCGTTTCGGGCTGGTTACGGCGCCGCTGACTGCGTACACGTGGCAGCCTCCTAGTCAAGGATTCGGTGGCAAGCCCGGCCATGCGAAGGGCAGACCCTTAGCGAGGGCGGAAAACCCCACCCACTTTCATCTCTCTCTCTCAGCTGTGCCGTGTCACCTCTCACACACACACAACTTCAACACAGGCTGCGTCCCCCGAACTTCAACAATTGCAACTCGCTGAAACAGATTGCAATTGAGGTCTCCAATTGAAAACAACTTTGTAGCAGGCAGTGCTCAGCCTCTAGCAGTCCCCCCCTTGTGCGTGGTGGTGCTTGGCTCGACCAGCAGCTGCCGTGTCAGATGCTGCAGGTGCGATGTCGTGGGGGGCGGGCCAGCAAGCGCTGCAGCGCCCATGCTGCGGCACCAACACCAGCATGCCCACAGCAGCGCAGACGGCCTGCCGACAGGCCACCGTCGTCGCAGCTGCTGGCAGGACTGGGTGCCCTGCTGCTGCTCGCCACGCCAGCAAGCGCGCAGCAAATGGAGGTGCACTCGCACGCGTCAGGAGGCGGACCAGCAGCAGGCACGGAGCCAATGGACCCCTTTGCCCGAGCCGCACTGTACTCGTCTCCAGAGTGCACCATGGCAAGTGTTGCTGGATGAACGCCCCTCCCCCACACGGCACAGCAAAACTTTAACAAATCATCTGTGCGCATACCACCGCCATGTGCACCTGTGGTAGTGGCGCGCTTGGTTGGGCGCGGTTGCCAACACGAGTGCGGTGTACGCTCCGTCCTCGCCTGCGTCACTCAATGAACTGCTTTGTACGCTTTCTTAGCGGCGCGCTGTGGCACATAGTACATTCCAACAGTCCACGCACACACAACCATCCCACGCACCATATTAACCGCCTCCCCCGCCCCCACCCAACTCTCCCCCACGCAGTTCTACGCCAGGCGCGGGCTGCAGCCGGAGCGCCCCGTCGCCGAAGGCAACATGGTGGTTTGGGAGAACTTCCACGAGGCTATCGAGCCCTACGCCACCGACATGGTTTACTGCCCGCAGCACCACCTCGTCTACGTCGACAACGCCAAGGCGGGCAGCAGCACCCTGCGTACCCTTTTCAGGGAGTGGCTCGGCTGCGGCTGGAACTTGCACGCCGAGACCTGGCCCGAAAGCGAGTCGGCTGGAAAGTGGGCGCGGTGCCGCCAGCTGGGGTGGGACGAGGCAAAGTGCAACGCCGAGCGCTCGCGCACGGACTGGCTGACGCCGGACGTGGTTGCGAAAACCCTGTTTTTTTCGGTCGTGCGCGAGCCGGTGACGCGCTTCGAGTCGGGCTACAAGCAGGCCACGTTCATGTCGGAGCTGCGGCGGGACTGGAGCGTCGCCGAGTACCTGGAGCACTACAGGTGGGTGGGTTGTATCGACTTTAGAAAGGAGCGAAGAAATTTAAAAAACAATCAGATTTGCAGTGGTAAGATCTCAATTTTGGTGTGCTCCGCAGAACTGGCCCGTGCGCGTTCTGGTAATCGGCGAAATTTGGTGTGTGTTTTTGCTCAGCGGTGGCACGCGCCCCAAAAATGAAGCCTGTTTCGGCAGGCGCGGCGGGTGGGCTGCAGCAGTGTGGCAGCAACAGCACGGTGTCTCGTGCTGCGTGGAGCTGTTACGGTGACGCCACACACGGCGAAAGGGAGCCTCGTGCTCACCGCGGAAGCGTGCTGCTCCGTAGTCGGTCAGGTTGTGCCGCGGCGCAGGAGCGTCACCTGCCACCTGCGTGTGCTCAGCAGAAGAGAAGAATTTGCATTGTGCTCAGCAGTACTGTGGTGCTGAGCAGCACTGTGGTGCTCAGCAGCACTGTTGTGCTCAGCAGCACTGTTGTGCTCAGCAGCACCGTTGTGCTCAGGAGCACTGTTGTGCCCAGCAGCACCGTTGCGCTCAGCAGCACTGTTGTGCTCAGCAGCACTGTTGTGCATGCTCAGCAGCATTGTTGAGCTCAGCAGCACTGTTGTGCTCAGCAGCACTGTTGTGCCCGGCAGCACCGTTGTGGTCAGCAGAAACGTTGAGCATGCTCAGCAGCACCGTTGTGCTCAGCAGCAGCATGTCAGTACACGTGACATCGGCAGGCACCACGGTGGCATGGGCTGCCTTCAGCGCTGCACATGGGTGGGTGCGCTCAGCAACACCAACACAACTGTCGGTGCTCAGCAGTAACATGGTTGGCCGAACAGCGCCAGTGCCGCACACTGATACGAAAACTCATCTAGGAGCGGTAAACTCTAGGTCTCCCCACCGGTAGGGGCCGTCACCCTGAGCGGACCCGTGCAAAGGGGTGAACGAAGCAAAGACCTGCGCCTACCCAGGGCAGCAAGTCTCGCGCCTACCGAAGCGCGGATTCCATCATAGAGATGTGGTGCATTCAAGGAAAGGTGCAGGCACATGGATATGCGGCGTTTAAGAGTCACCTGGGTTGCTGCCGCCGGGTGGCGTGCGCATCAGAGGGTGGAGCTGGTTGCGGCAGCTGCCATAAAGGGACTTCAAAGAATGAGAGAGATGAGGAGCTGCTGCGGTGACTGGTGACGTGCCCGTGCCACTTCTGCAGGCACCACCGTGGCAGCGCCCGATAGTGGCGCTCTGAAGCTTGTACTTCAGACGTATTTCGAGGCTGCTGCTCAGCACGAAGGTCGCGTTTGTGGGGTCTTTTGTGCAGGGGCGCACGTAAATGCGCACCAAAAAAGATGGTTTTCCGTGCTGCACAGTGGTGTGCAATGGCGTATGTGAGCGTGCCTGCACCACGTGCCCATTGGCAACAAGGGACGGTCGTTGGCTCAGCTAGCGAAGGGGATATTTCATGTTGCGGACATGGACACCGGACACGGACAACTAACAAAAACCAAAAACCCAAACTTTAACCACATGGATGCTCTTTAAAAGTCATACAGTGCACTAGCGGTTGAATTCACTTTGATTTAGTGCAATATGCGTTTAGTGCGAGTCCAGAGACCTGTCACAGACCGCATGTTTCTTTTTTTAAACCATGTACAATGCCCTATTTGATTTAGTCGGGTCATGCTTTAGTGCAAGGTGCTAGCAGGGTGACACCACCCCGCACTAAATCGCAAGTGCACTGTATGTCCATGTCCGGTGTCCGTGCCCGCAACATGGAACATCCAAGGGGCCATTTGCTGATCGGAACAGTTGAGGTGTTAACACATGCTAGAGTTGCTTCGAGCCCGGGCGCGAGCGCACAACACGACAGTACTGAATCACCACTGTGGTACTTGATGTGATTCCCTTCAAGAAGGACTTGCAAGGTTAGCAACCACAGTGCTGCCATGCGCGCGCGCAGCTTGCAAGCATCGCCAAGGGCCGTGCCGCCGCTGGCAGTTGACCCGCGGCACAGCCGTTTGCTGCTGGTGCTTCACACCGTGTGTGCGCAGGACCACCTCCATCAACGAGCACACGCAGACGCAGGCCAGGCGGCTCAGCGGGCGGGACGCGCAGGGGAAGCAGGTGCGCTCCCCACTGCTGGCACTTGTTGAAGTATGCTGCTGCACAGTTGACGTTTGCTGCTGCACGGTGGAAGTGCATCATTGTTGTCCACAGCGACGTGAGGGCAGGTTGGTATCGAAGCGTATACATGCGTCATGCCACACCTTGGTTGGGTGAGGTGGGCGCTGCCCACAGCGGTGCCTCACAAGTGATGGGTCACGGCGTACAACAAATTTTATACTTTCTACAAAATACGGCGTATCTGTACGTATTTCTACGCCCGGAAACGCAATATACAGTGTATTCCCTGTATAAACACGTTCATGCACATACGTTATACGCCGTATTTACATACGTTATACGGCGTATAGTGAAAAGTTTATACGCTGTGACCCATCACTACTCACAAGCTTAGAAATGCTTCCGTGGCAGCGTGAATATGCCACGCCATGAGGCTGGCAGGTACCCAGGCGCGCAACCATGCCACAAAGAGTGGTAGTCAGCACCAGTGACAGTAGCGCTCAGCAGTGCGGCAGCAGTGGCGGCGGCGGCGGCGGCGGCATCAGGTGTACTGTCGCAGAAGCAGCTCAGCAGCAGCAGCACGGCAGGTGCAGTACTGGTGAACAGCACATGGTGACGGGGCAGCAGGGGTTTGCGTACCTCTCCTATTTTGATACTAGTATACGTACATTTACTACCAGTAGCATGTTGGAACGGCCATGCACGTCACCGTGCGAATGCTGCGAGGTTCACACATACTCAACTTCAAGTGAAGCGCCATATGGTCTAATTGGCGGGCGTGCGCATCGCTGCCTCCGCAACAACACGTGTACGACAAACGTGCCACATGGCGCCACCCTGCAGCAACTGCCGCCGGCTGCCTCCGTTGCTGCTGAGCACTGCCACTGCTGAGCATCGCTGCTGCTGCTGAGCACTACCGCCGCCTCTGCTGCCGCTGCACTCCCACTGCTGAGCAGGTCCCCATGCACTTCATGAACCTCAACTTGCAGTTGTGTCTGACCTGCTGCTGCCACTGCCGCCGCCACCGCTGCTGCCGCCGCGGTAACCGCCACCACCGCCGCCACTGCCGCTGCTGCCACGCTGCCGCCTCCGCCGCCGCCGGCGCCACCGCCACCTTCGTTGCTTTGTACTGCTGCTGTATGCTGCTGCTGCTGCACTCCCACTGCTGAGCAGGTCCCCATGCACTTCATTGCGTCCCTGGAAAACCTGGAGCACGACCTAGAGCTGCTGTGGGCGCACCTGGGCCTATCCCAGGCAAAGCGTGACCGCGGGGAACACCAGATTCAGCACGTCAACACGGCCGCCTACGACCCCCTCAAGCAGCACATCAACGCCACCCTAACTGCTGAGCAGTTACGGGAGCTGTGTGAACACCTGGCACAGGATTTTGTGTGCTTTGGCTACGCGCTGCCGCCAGAGTGCCGGTGACGGCGGGCGTGCTCAGTAGCTCTGTGGAGGTGTGCTCAGCAGCAGCGAGCGGAGTGTGCTCAGCAGCAGTAAAGGCAGTGTGCTGAGCGGCAACGCACAGCGCAGCATGGTGTGTGTGTGCTCAGCAGGGAGGGGCGTGCTCAGCATCCGACATGTCACATGTGTGTGTGCCCGGTACAGCCGTGAGCAAGTTAGGGTGGTCTCAGCAGCACACAGTGCTCACCAGCTGTTGTGCCAGTTGTCGTTGAGCGGGTAGGGGTGTGCGCACCCACGTCATTCCGCACACCACGTGGTACGCCGTCGGTGCGGGTTGTGTGATGATGTCCTGGCACGGCGGCCGCTGAGCAAAAGTGAGGTGAGCACGTGCTCAGCAGCTGCTGGTGCGCTCAGCAGGTGCTGGTGTGCTCGGCAGCCGCTGGTGTGCTCAGCAGGTGCATGGTCAGAAGCAGCAGCAGCGGCAGCAGCAGCGGCAGCAGCAGCGGCAGCAGCGGCGGTAGCAGCAGCGGCCGCAGTAGTGGCTGACAAAGCGCGGAGTGCCATAAGGCGCCGAGCTGTGCTCGCCGGCTGCCGAGTTGCGGTATGCCGAGTAGGGAGGCTGACAGCGTGGGGCGTGGTTGTAGCAGCAATGGCTGCTGCGAAGCAGCGCGTGGCGCACTTGCTGTGCCGTGGCGAACGACTTGATAGCTACAGTGCAACGGACGCCAGTGCATGCCGGCACGTGTTTACAAGGTGTACATTTCACACTGCGATCACACATTGGTTCTGGTGATGGTGAAAGCCTGACGGGGGCGGGCATTAGAAGCTGTGTGCGATACAAATTTTGCTCCATATCGGCAACGGTGCTGCAGCTGGCCTTGCTGCTCCATGCTTACCTGCAGAGTGGGAGGTTCTTACAAGGTTGTTTCGTACCTGTACTTGTTGGTACATGCACGGTTCATGAAACAAGGTTTAGTGCCACTGCATGTGCGGGACGTTTACCAACAAACAATACCCACGGGCACATGTGTATTGGTACAGATGCCTGTTTTGTTTTTTCTGAATGTGCTTTTGTTGGCGTTCAACAACCCAGGCCATACAGCAGCAGCCTTGCAGGGCCAGGTAAACACATGCTCGCATTTTTGCAATGTCAGCAGCAAGCAGGCACGCTTAACCTGCCTGCAGGCTCGAGCTCGACTAGTGTATTGTAGCCATGGAACATGCAGCGCCGACTTCAGATTGGGGTGAACCGGCTGCTGCCATCTTGCAGCCGGCATGATAAGCGGGGCCGCTTGCGCAATTGCAGCGGGTATGTAATTGGGCCTTGATTGGTGTGTGTAATACACTGTGTATGTGCATAGGGTGCCCTACTAGTAGGGCTTTCCCAGAGTTTATGATGACAGCACGGGTGCGGCCGTAGGATCAAAGCTGACGTTGCTGCGCGGTGGTGCTCGAGCAGCTCGACAGCACTGGACGTGCCGCCAGGCGCATGGCAAATGTGGGCACATGGCTGTAGGTTGCTCAGCACCAGCAGCAACACCTTGGTGACTTGTTCACTGGTGCGCACACCAGCTGCTAGGAACCTACATCGGTGTGCACAGCAGCAGCAGCATGCCATGCAGCGGCACCACCGGTGAGCGCTCTGGCAGCTGCTTGGATGTGCAGCGCCCCCATGACTTGACAATGTTTTGCTGACTACTAGTATGTACTTTTATTGAAATCCGCTTAGGGCGCGGAAAGCCCTTTGCACATGGTGCGCGTGGCCAGGAAAAGGGATCAGACAGGTGTGGCGAAAGAGCTGGCAATGCTCAGTATTGCGTACACTAAGG
>JAULBY010023131.1:6212-17976 GCA_032358315.1 Ophiocytium majus | reverse complement strand
GACGTCCACCATGACGTTCAGTTGCTTGGCAGCGTCGTTGTAGCCGGTACCCTGAAAGCCACGCCCTGGTATCACCATATCGATGTGGTACTCCCGAGGGGTGGGCGCCCGCCAGGAAGGGTAGTACTAGTAAAAGGTGACCTGCCAAATCATTTGGTACCTCTCACCCGTCAAGTAGGCAATTGTAATCCCACCACCAACACAACCGGTGGCACCTGGGACCTTCTCAGCACGCCACTGGCAGGTGTAATCCGTAGGTCATTCACATTGTCAAGTAGCTTGACCCCCGAGAAGTACTAATATTACTTCAGTAGGAGTAATTGTGCAACGGCTGCCCGTGCCCTAAGGCAGTCGTAGCTAGGCCGGGCCTGGCACTGCCAGTGCAGTGCCCATGGCATTGCTATTCGAAGTTGGGCAACTGACTTACCTTATCCATTCGCATATTTAGGAAATATGCTTCCCTAAGCCTACTGCTTTAAGCAGTGCTCACTGCATGTGGCACTATGGCTGCCTACCTGGCTGCCCGAGGTGTTGTGGGCCGATGACCTTTAAGTAAGGTGTCACAGCGGCACAGGTGCGGGAGGTGCACAGGGATAGTACGTAGTACTACGTAGTATAATACAGTGTACTTAATTATTGTATGCTCATGTTCACATATACCACATACATACTTCAGTGAAGTGATTCACACTATTAGTAATGTATTATTAATTCTTTATTGGTACAATTGTTATTTAATTTTATTTTAATTTTCCATTTTACTTATTGTTAAATGATGTTAATTACTAAACACTACCTACTGTTATATTGAATAGCAATTAAATGTACCCTGTAATTTAATGATAATGCCGGAAATAGTGTATGTAGTTCCGTTTATGTTCACATTATAATCTTTAAATAATTAATTAAATTTTCTGATAAAATATAGTATAGTTACTGTAGCTCTGGATCAGAGCTTGCTTTCCTGTTCACGCAGTGGCGACCATGCGGCAGCGGTGTCTCAGGCTTTATGGCGTTGTTGCAGGTAACCGTTGCAGCTGATCTGTCCTCTGAAGCCAAGCCCAAGCTGGGTGGCTGCACGGGTTTGCAAGCTGGCTGCGAACGTTGCTGTCAGCCAGCTACTAGTATTGGCTGGTGTTTCCAGGTGGTGCGACACTGGCATCCCTCAAGGCTTGTACTGGAGTGGTCGCTCCTTCATGTCAGTTGCAGTGCACGTGGCACACGCGCACATCAACGCAGTGCAATCTTGTGTATGTCAAGTTGGAGCATACCTACACTGGGTAGATAATGTGCTGTTACTGTGACAGTGTACTACTTATACTTCGATGGCAGGGTTATTCCTTGTTGTAGTGTTATGTACCTACTTCTGAGTATGTGCAAACGGACGAGGCACCAAGGCATGAACCACACAAACGCAGCCCAGGAGGCAAGAGCATACCTGTCATCTGTGCATTGTCAAGGCGTGGCAACGCGCCGAAATATACACTGGCGCCTGTCAAAAACTGCCAGACTGAGTGACTGAGTTTGAATTCTCACAAAGTCGAAACGAGCACTCAAAAGTCGAAACGACAGTTCTTCCTAAGTGAGGTACCTCAAGATGGTCTCATATGAAAAAATGGAGACGACCCCCCTTGTAGCCCTTGAAGTTTGGGGTCGACTCATCATTTTTCCCCCCAAATCGAGCCATATGGTCATGATCAAACTTCAATATTGTAACTTCAACTTCACACCAACTTCAACTTCAATTTCAACCTCAGTTGAAGTTGTAAATTTTGACTGGTTCGATTTTGAATCAAAATTGACAGGTCGACGCCAATTTTGAAGGGCTACAAGGGGGGTGGCCTCCAATTTTTCGTATGAGGCCATGTTGAGGTACCTCACTTAGGAAAACTGTCGTTTCGACTTTTGAGTGCTCGTTTCGACTTTCTGAGAATTCAAACCACTGAGTGCTTGCAGGCTGGGTTTGGGGAATGCAGTGACTGCTGCAGCTGCTGCTGCAGTGCACTCCAGCCGTAGGCTAGTTACATCTGTTTTCGGAGCGAAACGGCACTGGCTGTTCTGCCCATGCATGCATGTTGGCGCCTGCGCCGGCGGGTGGGAGCTGCCAGCTGTTGCAGTATGATATCGTCAGTAGTACGCAGGCGCAGCAGGAGCCAGCTCCTGCCGCCGGTGCTGCTGGAGCTTCTGCGCATCCCGCAAGATGCCGAAATTGTCATGCAATGCGCGAAAAGCAACCTGCACCCTGCGCGCAGCACTCTGGGCCTCGCTGTGCGCCGCCATGGCATGTGCCTCCTCCTGCTCCGCCAGCTCCAGCTGCTTTTTTGCGGTCGCCACCTCGTCACGCAGATCCTGAACCTCATGGTGCCCACAATGTACGTCCGCTCCTGCACGCGCCAGCCGCTGCCCCTCAAGTGCGGCGGCGGCAACTGCACGCCCTCTCAGAGCCGCGAGTCGCCGTTCCAGCACAGAAGGCTCCAGCTGCTGCTCTGAGTCATCCATTGGGCTGCGCTGCGGCAGCGCCGCCAGGGTCTGCGGCGCCACCCCCCCCGGGCCCATGCTGCCCAGCGCCACCTGCCAGTACGTCTACCTGGCGGGCCACCACGTCCACAATGGCTGCAAGCACGTCCGGGGTCTTGCAATTATTTGAATTCTCACAAAGTCGAAACGAGCACTCAAAAGTCGAAACGACAGTTTTTTCTAAGAGAGGTACCTCAAGATGGTCTCATATGAAAAAATGGAGACCACCCCCCTTGTAGCCCTTGAAGTTTGGGGTCGACTCATCATTTTTCCCCCCAAATCGAGCCATATGGTCATGAGCAAACTTCAATATTGTAACTTCAACTTCACACCAACTTCAACTTCAATTTCAACCACAGTTGAAGTTGTAACTTTTGACCATATGGTTCGATTTTGAATCAAAATTGACAGGTCGACGCCAATTTTGAAGGGCTACAAGGGGGGTGGCCTCCAATTTTTCATATGAGGCCATGTTGAGGTACCTCACTTAAGAAAAACTGTCGTTTCGACTTTTGAGTGCTCGTTTCGACTTTCTGAGAATTCAAACCTTATTAAATTTTTTGATTTTTAAATTTAATATTATTATGTTATTATTATAGACGCGGCGACCATTGTCCAGGTGCTGCACCGCTTCCAGCGCGCGCGCGCGTGACTGGCGGGCCTGCGCCTTCAGCTGCTCAGCATTCACCAGCGCCTGCTTGGCGCACACCAGCCGCGCCTGCACACCGCCCACCGCGCGCACTGCATCCTGTATGCGCCGCTGTGCGAGGTTGTGCTGCTGTCGAGCCGCCATTTTGTGGGCGCGCATGCCGTGCAGCAGCGCAGGACCCTGCTCCTCCTGTGCAGTCGACAGCTGTCAGCAGTGGAGGACCTGCTGTACGCCTGGTCCCGCGCCAGCTGTGCCAGTGCCTGAGGGTTCCGACGGCGGTGTGTGGGCAGCTGCCGCGGGAGTGGTAACCACGGAGACCATTGGGGTGACAGCACCATCAGGTGCGGCAGCCGCTGCCGCCCGTGCATGTGACGCACCGGCACTAGCAGGCACAGCCGCTGCGCCGGTGCCAACAGGCGCCAAGGCCCCGGATGCTGCGGCAGCAATTTCGGCTGCTGCAGGTGGCTCATCTGGCGTGGCATGAGATGGCTGCCGCTCTGGCACTGCAGCGGCTGTTGCTACCGCCGCCGCCGCCGCCGCTGCCCCCGCCGCTGCCGCCACCGCTGCTGCTGGCACGACAGTGAATTCTGACCGGGAGTCTGATCCCGCCACCACTGCTTTGGGGGCGTCAGCACCCGCACAGCCTGCCGCTGTCCCGCCCACATGCGCTGCTGATGCCGCAGCAGCGCACGTCCATGGCGTGTGCCACGGTGCGGAGAACCTGGTGGAGACGGTCACCGTGCTGGAACCACCAACGTGCAGTGAGGCAGTGGCGCTGACGCTGCTGGAGGCGGCAGCAGTGGTGGTGGTGCTGGCGCCGCCGCTGGAGTTGGCAATGCTGCCGTCACTGCCAGCCGCAGGGTCGCCCAGCATGCTGGCACCGTCCACGTCGTTGATAGTCACGATGACATCTTCGACACGGTTTAGGTCAGCAGCACCTCCCAAATCACCGGCCGCGGATGCCGCACCCCCCTGCTGTGCAGCAAAGCCCTCTGGGCCCCAGGGAGCGATGTGGGCAGTTACGGGAGTGTCACCCACGGCGACCGCTGGTGCGTCCACACGAGCAGGTACAGCACACGACCCGTGCTGCACGCCCGCAGCAGCACTGGCATCTGCAGCCTCTCCAGTGGATGCGACCATGGCAGCAGGCTCGGGCCCTGCAGCAGCCGCCCCTACCGTGGCGGGTGTCGCAGTAGGCGGCCGCTGCTGGTGCACTGCTGCTGCCGCCGCCGCCCCTGCTGCTTCTGGCACCGGAGTGGAGGGCAACCGTGCCGCAGCCGCAGCTGACGCCACTGGTTCTGTGGCGCCAAGACCCGTGTGGTGTGCTGCTGCCGTGGCCCGGCCTGCTCGCACTGCTGACATCGCAGCACATCGCGTCCATGGCTTCTGGCATGATGCACCGCAGTCCGCAGCAAACCTTGCCGCATCCGCACAGACAGGCCGTAGGCACATAGAGAGTTGACAGTTCTCGGTTTTCCGTGAGGCAGAAGTCATCCGGAAGCGCGTTCAGCAGCAGTGCTTCCTGCGACAGGAGCAGAGCCACCGCAGCAAGCAAGCACAAGCCGCAGCAGTGTCAGGCATGACTCACAGCCTAGGGAGTACTGCTGAGTAAGCGTGCGTGCTATAAAGGGGCACGCTTCTGCAGATCTGAAGTACTAGCACATCATGATGATCCAGGGCAGCAGCATGGCAGCAAGTCATTGTCATGCTGCCGGTGCAGCACAAGGGAGCTGTAGGATTGTCACTGTGCACATTATGGTGAGTATGCTAATCCCATTGCCAGCGTGTCATTGCGGGCTTCTGTGTTACAAGGCGTGTGCAGGCGCGGTTGCCAGCTCACCGGGGCATTGCTGGGGTGCAAGGCACGCAGGGCCACATTGCGCCAGTGCGCCGCTTCCTGGATGGTGTGGCAGCCAAACAGCTGCAAGGTGGGGTGCCTGCCAGCACGCATCATGGCAGTCCACAGCACAAACAATGTTAAACAGAGGTGGGCTGTGAACCAGGTGCCGGAAACATGAAGGAGCTGTCGCAACGGCCAACATTGGTGGCGCTGCTCCACCAAGCACCAGGTGGCACGAAGAAATATGCAGGCCTCCTGCTTTAAGTTGGTGCATAAGACACAAACCACCGAGCGGTAGTCCTATCCACCATGCTAAGATGCAAGCATGTGCACAAGCTATGGCAGCATGTCGTGCATGCACTATGAGCTCACCCTGGCATCGTGATTGTGCCGTAATACTCGCACTCGCCACTGCACTTGTAGGCCAGCCCCTCAAAGCCCGACCTCCGGAGGGCTTGCCGCATGCTCCTGGCTGTGTGCTGCGGAATCGGCTCCCCACTGCTGCGCTGCTCAGAAGCCTTGGCAGGTGGCTTGGTGGCTGTGGCAGCAGTTGCTGCTGAAGCGGCGGCACTCCCAGCGGTGGGCAACGCCTGGGGTGCCTTCTGTTTCACCTTCCTCAGCACCATCTTGCGCAGCTCACACACACGCTCTGGCGTGAGGTGTGCAGAGGGCTTCACCTGCAGCAGCTTTGTACGCTGTAGGGTCATGACGGGGGTGCGGTCACACAATACGCGGGACCATGGTTAAGATCCCATCACGACTCTACAATGTCAAATACAGTGTCAATCACGCAATATGCATGCTAACTTTTTTTGCGGGGGGGGGGGGCTTCTGAGGTTTACAACTTCGGCTGCATGTGCACTACGTGGCGGACTCATCCTGTTGCGCGCTGAGACAGGCTCTGCCATAGCTGATGACATGCGCACCACATGCATGGTGCGCACCAGGCTGCGGCGATGCACCAATTAGAGCATTGCAGAGCAATGGGCGCACACAGTGTCACTGTCTGTCGTTGCCGGCAGCAAGGGTTGCGAAATCTCACCTTGCTCCGAACCTCAGGGCGCAGCAACTGCACCAGCTCGTTGCGCATGATGGCTGCTTCGTCAGCCATGCCGACACTAGGCATGCACAGGTTGACATTGCGCTTGCGCTGCCTGCTGCGGCACCACACAGCAGGGCGGGAGTGCAGCCGGTGGTGTTCGTGTCATGGCAATGCGCTGCTGCCGCAGAGCTCACCACGGCTCCCTCAATTTAAAGCCCAATTGGCGGATGCAACTGTGCCATCACGCCAAACCGCATGTTGCACACCCCACATTGCAGGGCAGCCACAGGCAGTTGAGCTGTGATCCCAGAGCCTGCTAGGCTGCAGAGCACTCATTGCCATGGCAAGCACACAGGAGCACCAGCATGCTGAGTCTCATTGCCGATTGCAGCACATTTACAATGAGCTGCTCTCAGTCGTTTACATGGAGGCTTGACCCGGCAGTACACATTCCCACGCATTGGCACACACTATGTTCGTGTTTGCACGATAGCGGTCAGCACATGCCAATGCACATCATGAACTCACACTGCCATTGGCAACGCCACTTCCAGCCGCGCACAGAACTGGCCATTGCTCGTCTCCTGCACTCCCTCGTAGCCACTGTCATTCGACGTCCGCTTGCGCTTCCTCAGGGCAGCCGCCTCACAAGTGCCAGCTGCGCTGTTACCACCACCACCAGCGTTGGTGCCACCGCCACTGCCACCCTCCTCTGCCTCAGCTCCACAGTACCACTCCTTACAGGCAACGCCATCCTCTGGAGCAGCTGCCGCCGTGCCCCCATCCCCAGAATCAGTTCCTGGGTGCCGGTTGTGCAGCGTGTCGTTGACAAGGTTGATGCCGGTGCTTGCAAGGCGATCGTGTGCACGGCAACTACCGCCCTGCCATGGGTGACAACTGCACATCATGGAATGTATAACATTGTCAAGTGGGAGTCGAGTGGCTCTGGAAGGTATTGTAACAGCTGTGCACCACAAGTGGCAAGCAACGGAAGCCACGAGGAAAGCGCTAACCCTGCTGGCACAACCCACTAAAATTAGCCCTGGGCAACCACAGACAAAATGTGGCAATGTTGCTGTTACACCGTGTCTGTGCCAACGAAAAAATACCCGCACCTCTGCAGCTTTAAGCTACTGCCCGTCATTCACTTCAAGTACCATCATGCCCATAATAGCCTGGGGGGAGGGGGGGGGAAATTTAAAAAAACGAGGTTCATGATCGAACAGGGGGGGGGGCATCATATTGTACGTCCATTGTTACTGTGCCCATGGGCAGTAATTTCACCATGTCATGAGGCTGGTGTTGGGTGTATCACCTAGGTGCACGAGCTGGCCCAAGAGCAGGCTGTGTGCTGAAACTGGAGAATGTGCCCCAGACGGCGGTTCAAGTGCCCGACAGCAGAAGCCGTTTGCTGCAATGCAGCACAATATCAGATTCTGCATCTACCAGCTTGTTGCACAGGTGCAGCAGTCTGCGCGTGCACATATTATCATATATTGCCTGCCAACTCCAGTGACTGTAGCATGAGGTTCAATTGGAGCCCCGTGGGGTTATTTATCGACAACACAGCGCTTCACCTGTTACAATATCATACATGACATTGGGCCTGTACTGGTTGGCACAAGTTCTAGGTGAGGTACTGTGCCATTCCTCCGCATGAGATTCAACAGGGGTCTTGAATGCATGTCGAGGCACAGTGGTCAGCTTACCAGGGCAGTGATAGCTGCTGCTGAAGCTGCAGCACTCCTAACAATAGGCAGTGCGTAGGGCGCCTGCTGCCTAAAGTGTTCCAGCACCACGTTGCCCAGCTCACGCACACGCTCTGGCGTGGGCTTCGCAGATGGCTTCAGCTGCTGCAGCAGGGTATCCTGTAGGGCCACAATGGCATGCAGGCGAACAACATGCGTTATTAGCATGCACCGCCA
This sequence comes from Ophiocytium majus, assembly GCA_032358315.1. Taxonomy (NCBI): domain Eukaryota; class Xanthophyceae; order Mischococcales; family Ophiocytiaceae; genus Ophiocytium; species Ophiocytium majus. Next base: position 10,003 of record JAULBY010023131.1, on the reverse strand, counting down.
TACAATGTTATGATGACTTGCTAGTGTTAGCCTATTACGTGTCAACAGTAAGTTCCCCACACAAATGCACAATACCATACATGCTTTGAGGGGGTGCATGCATGCTGGGGGGAAGGCGGCCCACGCTGTACAACTGTGGGTGCGTGTGCGACGAATGTGCACCACATGCCTTTGGCGCGCTGCTTCGCGTGCATGGACAAGGCCTGTGCTATAACCATGGCAAATCACGTCTGCAGCTGCAGTGTCCACCGCATAGCATTACACTTAGTCTAGTTAAATTTGTGAGCAAGCAGGTTATTGGAGTCACAGTTATGTGATTGCGGCAGCAAAAAGCTGTCGAGATCATGATGCCCCACCTGCTTCTGAGGGTACACTAGCATGACAGCCTCATTCCGCATGACGGCAGCTTCGTCTGCTGTATCAACAGCAGGCATGTCCAAGTAGACCCTGTGCCTGGCCTGCGGGCTAGAAGCACACCGGGAATTCACACAACAAGCGGGCGTGCAAGCGGTGGGTGGTGTTTATATCATGGCAATGCGAGCAGCACTACCACACAGCAACAGTGGTGCCACAAAAATCACACCTGTTTCAAGTAGGCACGCCCAGCTGAGCGACAGCTGCAAGCATTCATGTGTGTCGCAATGTCAAACAACAAGTCGAAGTTGCACTACTGTAACAGCATACAGGGCTGTCACATATAAGTAGCCCTGTTTCCTGCTAGGGTGCAAGACACTTCCTGCCGTGGCAAGCATAACAGCAGCGCCAGCTTGCCAAGGCTGCGCATTCAGGGGCAGAGCTATGTATTCTCTCATTGCTTAATTGTATGACAGAGGTACATAGCCAGCAGCACAACCGCACCAGCATCCCAGCACTAGGACAGGCATTCTGGACCTTACAGGACGTTCTGCCGCCTGGCTCAGATGATGCACACAGGATGATCCGTACAACGGCGGTTGCAACGTGCCAGTGCACACCACAAACTCACCCTGCCACTGGCGACAGCACACCCAACTGTGCAAAAAAAAGCCACCGCTGTTCTTGTACACTCCAGTGTAGTCTGTGGTCTCCACGGCCTGTGTGCGCTTCCCCAGCGCCCGCTCACAAGTGCCGGCTTTGCTGGTGCTGCCACCACCAGCTGTGCTGCCGCCGCCATTGCCGCCACCATCGTGCTGGGCTCCACAGCCGGACTCCTCACAGCCGCCGTCATGTTGTAATGCCGCCGCGTTCCCATCCGCGGAGCCAGGTTCTGGGCCCTGGGTACACAGCGTGTCGTTGCCGAGGTCCGCTTCAGGGCCCGAGTCAGCCCCAGTTATGTCAACCTCGGCATCCTGCTCCTGGTGCGGGTGCCGGTGCTGCTGCTCCTGTTGTGCAAGGTGACTGTGAGCACTGTCACCGCCCGCCTGCCATGGGCAGTGAGGCAGTACAGCATGGGTTGCGGCACGTTACCAAGCGGCGCAGCTGCAGCCTGGAAGCTGGTGGAAGCCTTGAGCAGATCGCTTACATCAATACAGTTTGGCGAACCTAGCTTAGCACTAGCCTAAGGCAAGGCTGACGCACAAAATGTCGTCCTGCTTCGCTGCTGAAAAACAGGGAATTCAACGAGACCACATTGTCAATTGTTACCTACAACATGCGACCTGTCTTGCAGTATCTGCATTGTGCTGGCATGGGTGCAAGCTGCTGTGCCTGGAGCTCGGGGTGGGGCCACTCTACAGGCCTACCACAATGCGCAGAACGCCGCAGGCGCAGGGTAGCGCACGCGCGGGGGTGAGTTTTTGGTCAACTCACCTTCACGGGCTCCATCATGGTTTCCTCCATCCGTTGCGGCGTGCAGGCACCAGAGGGCACCAAAGCTGCTGCAGCAGCTGCTGCGTCAGTGTGCACGAGAGTGGGGCAACGGTAATGAGTGGCAGGCAGCGCACCAAGTGGAGGGCGCTGCGCGCATCGCCTAGTCAGTGCAAGACAGCCCATCATGGTCACAGTCTGCTGTTGGAGAAGCCTGCCAGCAACAATAGTGTGATCACAACATGCGACAACGAATCAGCTGGGGCAGCACCCCCACGCCATGAGCTGCAGCTACACACTGTGACAACCACTGAATAACTACTTCGAAGTATTACAGTACTTAGTAGTAATCATCAAGTACTACGAACTATTGAGTCAATGACATGATCCTAAGTTAGACTCTGGTTCCTAGTTCTACTTCTAAACAAACTAGAAGGAACTCACCAAAATGCCCCATGAGGCTGTTTGCCGAAAATATGGTGCTTGATATGTGGCATACATGATGTTTCAGCTGTTGTGGGTCGTGTAAGCTGTTGCTGCTGTGCCTAAAGCTCTGGGTGAGGTGGTGCACCATAACCGGTCAGTGCCCATTCTTCCGAATCCACACACTGCCAGGCCTCAACACCGCGCTTGAAGGCGTGTAAAGGCACGGTGGCCAGTTCACTGCAGCAGTGGCAGCTGCGCTGCTTAAGCGATGGCACACTCATTGCGCAATGCGCAGGTGTCACACCTTATACTTTAAGTAGTCATTTCAGTTACTGTACATGATACCGTTTACTTAAAGGAAATTCCTCAACATTTGCACGGTGTGCCAGCGAGCTGCTGCAATATGACGTGAGGCTGGCATGCCACAGCTGCCGTCACAAAGGTTTGGCCGCAATGTTCTATGCTGGAGCAGGGGTGCACGAGCTGCTGGCGTGTGTGCCAGTCACATACTGTGGTAAACGTCTATGAGCTGGTGCAAAGGCATTGGAAAATACTGGCCTAATGCATCCAAAAATGTGCCAAAAAAGCCTTCAAAAAATAATTTCACAAAAAATTTGTCGACCATGTGCCGCAGGCATGTGACACATGCACCCGAGCAATACACATGTCACATGCACCCGAGCAATGCATGTGCTGCATGCCTGCACTCAAGGCGTGCCGCGAGTGCCTGTGTGCGATGCATGTGCTGAATGCCTGCACACAAGGCCTGTTCAGAATGCACACTCAGAATGCACGCACGCAAGGCATGCCGCGAGTGCCTGTCCACAATGCATGCGCCCAGTGCATGCGCGCAAGGCTTGTGCTGGATGCATGCTCTTAAGGCATGTGCTCAAGGCGTGTACTCAAGGCGTGTGCTCAAGGCGTGCGCTCAGGGCATGTCGCTGGTGCGTGCGCTGAAGGCATGTTCTCAAGGCGTGTGCTGAAGGCATGTCACCAGTGCGTGCGCTCAAGGCATGTGCTCAAGGCGTGGGCTCAAGGCATGTCACCAGTGGGTGCGCTCAAGGCATGCGCTCACGGCATGTCACTGGTGCGTGCGCTCAAGGCATGTTCTCAAGGCGTGTGCTGAAGGCATGCCACCAGTGCGTGTGCTCAAGGCATGTGCTCAAGGCGTGGGCTCGAGGCATGGGCTCGAGGCATGTTCTCAAGGCGTGTGCTCCATCATGCAGTCAGCACGCACCAGCAATTGTTAACAAGCATCCACACACGTTGGGCACTGAGGGTGGGCGACCCTCAGGTGTGCGGTCCAAACTCAAATGCATTCGTGCCACTCAAACAACGGCGCCGCCGCCAGAAAGAGGCAGGCCTCTAAAACACCCCCGAGATCACCCACCAGCCGCTAAGCGGCCCGTGCGGCATGCGTGCTCGCCGGCCAGCCACTGCAACTACAGACAGTAAGTCCCGCCAAGGCGGTTCTTGACAGCTTTCTTGTAACGAGAATGCGCGGGCCTCTAAAACACCCCCGAGATCACCCACCAGCCGCTAAGCGGCCCGTGCGGCATGCGTGCTCGCCGGCCAGCCAC
>JAULBY010023120.1:0-17979 GCA_032358315.1 Ophiocytium majus | reverse complement strand
CTCAGGGCCGATGCTGCCAAAGGAACCAAGTGCCAGAGTGGCGAGCTTGTAGCAATTCGGGTCGAAAGAGCCCGAATGTACTTCAAGAACACTATTTTGTACTTCACAAGCATATAGTATCGGGCCTTGGCCGCATCAGCCTCGGTATGACATGACACAGGAGTACATGATTTGTGTACACTATTTTGTACCTCAGAAGCATACAGTGTAGGGCCTTGACTGCGTTTCCCTCCTTGGCAGCCTCTTTGGGGCGCATAAACACCTGTCAAAAACATGTGCAAAAAAAAAAGGTACTACTAGTAGTATGATACACCGGTATACTTTGAAGAATATGTGGGAACGGCCTGTATTGCTGTGCAGTTCCTACCCAGGCCCTGTACAATTTCTGTAGAGCACCTTGCTCTCCTCTGATACCTGCTCCCTACTTGGGTAGGTCACTCAGACTCCTCACTTGGCACTTCAACTCCCAACTTCATCTTGCCACCCTAACTTGGTGGCTATGAATTCACTCTTGTGTGCAAGTCTGGTGTCAGGTCCCCATCCTGCCCACTCATGCCTGTTCTGCTGGCCTGACAGTGGGCTGACACCACAAATATTACAAATTTTACATGATTTTTACACACAGTACTGCATATTTCGAAGTACTTGAGGTATACTTTATGGCTTGGCCGCATGCGCCCCCTTTGCAACCTGCTTCAGGCGCATAAATGCCTGTCAAAAATATACGTGCAAATGTGCAGAAAATACAAGCTACTGTACTTCAAATGTAATGCAGGTTTACATGACTTGTGTACACAATGGCGTAAACTTCGAAGTATAGTTTAGGGCTTGGTCGCGTCCGCCTCAGTTGCACAACACCTGTCATACTTACTGCATACACTACTTGTCTTGAACAAATCCCTGTGCGCATTGCGTGCGTGTGACTGGAAAGAGCATGATCAGGCATGCTGTTGCTAGCGAACAAGATGGCAATCCTCAGCACTGCGCACTCTAAAGAAAGTCTGGCATGTTGCCAAAGCACTACTCTAACGAATTACACCCCCATGTCCCAGGGGCATGTTCATGACACAGCATGCTGTCCGCTGTTGTGAGACTGCCATGCTCAGCACTATGCACTCTGATGCAAGGTTAGCATGTTACGACAGCGCTACTCTGGTGACCGGGGAACATATTATCACTTTTATTTATGTGTAGCATGTACATTAATACTTGGCATATACCGCTGTTGTGAGACTGCGATGGTCAGCACTATGCACCTCAATGCCAGTGTAGCACGTTGCCACAGCACTACTCTAGAGGATTGGATGGTGAGCATCTCGTTGGAGCACTTGTAGTCCGGGCATTACAAGCAAAATTATAGCATTTGTTTGTAGGGAATTCATGTGCGCACCTGCGGGACACTGAGCATGGAGGGCCCTCATTGGAGCAGCTGTATTCTGGGCTGGCAATGGCTCATACTACTGTAGTACGATCATTGAATCATAGCAGTTGTTTGTGTGGAGTTCATGTGCGCACCTGTGGGACGCTGAGCATGGCCACAATGGTCAGGACCTCGTTGGAGCAGTTGTAGTCCGGGCTGGCAATGAGCATCTTGGCCAGCTGGGGGTCCACCGGCAGCTCGCTCATCTGCGGGGCCATGACGCAGTTCAAGGTGGCCATTAGTGCACATTTATAAAACCATTATTGTATGAATGCACATAACACCACAATTTTATGAATGCACATAAAACCACTTATGAATGAACTTTATGAATATGCATTTATGAACGAATTTCATGAATGCACATACTTCGGAAGTACTACTGGTAATACACTGTACGCACATGTACACAATGTGACACGGGGTCCACCGGCAGCTCGTTCATCTGCAAGGGGCATGGTATGACACAGGTCAAGGCATTTATTTATTATACCATTACTCCCCATGAAAACCTCTATTTCGTGGTTGCATGTTGTTGATTGCACATCGAGTACTTCCAAACTAGAATACTACAGTACGGCATGTACTACGTAGTAGTTTGGAGTATACTTCAAAAGTACACGTGTGCATCGGTGTCTGTGTACTTTTGTAGTACTACAACTACGTAGTACTTCTGAAGTACTGCAGAAATAGTACATGCGTCCCCTGGGACATGGGGCTGTAATTCATCAGAGTGGTGCTCTGGCAACATGCCAGACCTCCCTTAGTGTTCGCAATCCTGAGCATTGCCAGCTCTTGCGCTACACCTGCCTGATCCCTTTTTCTGGTCACGCGCGCCGTGTGGGCTTTCCGCGCCCTAAGCGGAGTTTAATAAAAGTGCATATGTTGAAGTACTTCAAGAAAGTACTTCAAGTACGTCTGTGTACATTTGAGTACCTTGGCCAGCTGGGGCTCCACCGGCAGCTCGCTCAAGCGAAAGAAACCTAAAAGGCTGCCAAGCCCAGATACTGACGTGGCAAATGCCAGGCCGAAGCCTGTGCGGTGATTTGTCCACCTGGTGAAAATCACCAAGTGCAGGGGCCGCAACTAAGAGCAAAACAAATGGTTAGTGATGGGTCGCGGCGTATAACGTGTTTTATACATTATACAAAATACGGCGTATTCCTACGTATTTCTACGCCCCAAAAAGCGTTATACAGCGTATTTGCCGTGTACTGCGTAGTAAATACGTTCATCTGCATACGTTATACTTCCGAAGTACGACGTATTTCCATACGTTGTACGGCGTATGTACATACGTTATACTGCGTGTTTACATACGTTGTACGGCGTATAATGCGAATTTTTGAATTATACGCTGTGACCCGTCACTAGCCATAACACATTCAAGGCAGGTGTGAGTGCACATAAAACCACTCTTTTGTGAATGAACATCATCTACTACTTGAAAGAAGTAAGGTGGGTTTTTTAATTTGTTTTAGTTTGAATTGCGCTTGTGGGCGTGCAAGAGCCCATGCCATACAAGCCAGCATGCTCGCAGCGATAGCACATGCCCGGCAGCGTATGCAGACGAACGCACATAGTTCTCTGAACCACCAAGAGCAACAAGTATGTATATATATATATATATAACAAGGGTATAACATATGTGAATACGCCGTATAAAGTATGCAGATGAACGTATTTATACGGCAAATACGCCATATATCGCGTTTTTGGGCGTAGAAATACGTATGAATACGCCGTAGTTTGTACAACGTTTAAAATACGTCATAATGCCGCGACCCATCACTAATTATACTGAAGTGGGAGAATGGCAAAAACGTGATATACAACGTATTTTCCGTACAAAAACGCTCATCTGCATGCGTTATACGGCGCATTTACATGCGCTATACGGCCTATAATGCGAAAATTACGCTGTGACCCATCACCAAGTACATTGTACTGAAGCGGTATCTGGTCACCTGGCCACCAGGCTGCCAATGTCATCGGGTTCCCATTGTCACCCAGCGCCCCGAGGTTGCATCCCCAGTGCGCATAACTTGAACTCTAAGTTCAACATGTCATACACACGATACAGATAGCTGGTACACAAACACAGGTTCGCTACACAATCACAGTGTGCATACCTGGGCGCCAATCTCTGTCAGGTTTCCATCATCATCCAGTGCCCCAAGGTAGTTGAGCATCTCCAGTGCGCGCATGAGCGTCTCAGGGGCAGGGGGGTCCATGAAGTCAAAGTGGACCAGGTCCTCCACACCGAGCTTGAGCAGCGTCAGTACCACCGTGCTCATCTGCAGCAGCGGCGGCAGCAGCAGCAGCGGCGGCGGCGGCGGCAGGAGCGGCGGCGGCGGCAGCAACAGCGGCGGCGGCAGCAGCAGCAGCCGCAGCAGCGGCGGCGGCGGCGGCGGCGGCGGCAGCGGCGGATTGATTTTGGGCCAAATTTTTTGCTCTTTTTGTGTGTGCAAAATTGGTGACTTTTATCCTGCTGCTATCTGCGGTTAGCACAATCATGCAGCATCACCAATGGCTGCAGTCGAGAGAATTTACAACTACAGTAACATAACAAATTGTACAGGGTTCATGCGCGCGAGTGTGGGAGTGTCACCTTCCTGCACAGAATCTCTGGGTACGTCTGCTCCAGCACCTACTCGTTGCACACCATGTGAAATACTTCGTAACTCACTATGAAATAAGTCATTACAACAAGTTGTGCAGGGTTCATGTGTACGGGTGGGGGGAGTGTCACCTTGCAGCACAGGATCTCTGGGTACGTCTGCTCCAGCAGCTGCCCGTCGAACAAAACGCATGCTTACTTACTACCACGGTAGATATACACACATACAGTATATATATATATATATATATATATACGATAGTTATATGTACACATACTTCAGTATATATATATACTACTAGTAGTACCACATACTTCCGTATGAAGTCTCATGTAGTTTTATTTATTTGAGCCTGTAGGCGTGCAAGAGCCCATGTCATGTATGCCAGCACGGCCACTGGGTGCCAAGGCAAATGCATGGCAAAGTATGTGTACAAACAAAGACAGGGCTAGCGGGTGCCAGCAGACTACCAAGGGCTCGACCTGCCTACGTAGTAGTATACAGTGCTACTAGTATTTATGTAGTATGACTGCCCGCCTTACTGCGGCCGGAAGTGCAGGAACCGCACCTTGAAGCAGCAGTAACGATTCATGCATGCTGTACGGTGCGCGCGCAGCTGCCTGTGCGCCTGAACCCGCCGCCGCGCCGCGCCGCCGTGCCGCAGGTGAAGCACACACGCATCAAGAAGTCGGTCCGCAACGCCGTCTTCGATGACCTGTTCTACTTTGAGTTGCACGGCCTCAAAAAGGTGAGCTGCTGAGCACTGACCCGCTGCTGTCTGCTGAGCACTGACACGCGGCTGCTGAGCACAGCCTCGTGGCTGCTGAGCACTGCCGCTTCAGCTGAAAATTGCCGCTCCCACCGTGCATGCTCTCACGGCGCCGCAGACTGTTCCCATTCGCTAATGTCACAACACCTGCTGTGGGCCACCGCGCCCCATAAGGGTGCCGCTGGTGCCCCCCCACTTCACCACTCCGCACCGATTTCTCCCCCCATTCTGCTGAGCACGGGTCATATGGCTGCTGAGCACACAAGTGGATGTATTACCACACTACACCACACCCCGTGAGTGAGGGGGCCGCTGGTGCCCCCCCTCCGCCCCCCTCTGCTCCCTTCCCCCCCAATCCCTCCCGCTCCTGCTGTGCCGCTGCCCCCCCCCTTTCCCCCCCATTTGCTGAGCAAGGCTCACTTGGCTGCTGCTCAGCACACAAGTACTGGTGCATTACCCCCACACTCCTCCTCACCCCCATTCCGCTGAGCAAGACTCACTTGGCTGCTGCTCAGCACACACGTGCTGGTGCATGACCCCGCACTCGCCGCGGTGCATTTACCCCTGCACTCCCGCGCGCCCGCCTTGTGCTGAGCACGGAACACGTGACTGCTGAGCATGCGACACTTGAGGTCTGCTGAGCACGTGTCAAGTGGCTGCTGCTGAGCACACGAGCGCTTGCGGTCTGCCACGCGCAGGACGACATTGACGGCGGCATCATCCGCGTGGACGTGAAGGACGCGGACGGCTTCGGCTTCATGACGGAGCTCATAGGCAGCTTCCAGGTCGACTTTGAGGCCGTGTACCTCATGCACCAGCATGAGCTGTACCGCCAGTGGGTCAACCTCGTCGATCTCAAGGTAAACTTTAAGTTGTCCCCAAACAGTTGCAGAGACGTGAGGGCATGTGCGCATGTTGAATTACACAGTTGAAGTTGGCCTCATGACGGAGCTCATCGGCAGCTCCCAGCTTGATTTCTAGGCCGTGTAGCTCGTGCACCAGCACGAGCTGTACCGCCAGTGGGTCAACCTTGTCGACCTCAAGCTATACTTGAAGTTTGCAGTTGAAGTTTGTGTAATAGTGATGGAGTGATGGAGATATGACGGTGTGTGTGCACCTTGAAGTTTACAGTTGAAGTTGGCCTCATGACGGAGCTCATCGGCAGCTTCCAGGTCGACTTTGAGGCTGTGCACCTCATGCACCAGCACGAGCTGTACCGCCAGTGGGTCAACCTCGTCGACCTCAAGGGAAACTTGAACTTTGCTGTTGAAGTTTGTGTATTAGTCATGGAGGCACAAGGGCATGTGCACACGGTTGAATTTGGGCTGCAATCGTTGGCGAGTGCTCCTGTGAGGCCGTGCACCTCCGGAGCCAGCACGAGCTGCACCGGCGGCGGGCCAACCTTGTCGGCCTCAAGGTAATCCTGAAGTTTGCTGTCGAAGCTGGGCTTCAGTCGTTGGCGGATGCTCCCCCCTTTTTTTCCAAATCAATTGATGAGCTCATGCGCACTGACTTTGGCCCTGCACGCCGCCTGGCTGCGGTGCAAAGCGCAGTTTCATGTCCCAAGGGACGCCGCTCGCCGCTGCACTGCGCTGCCGCCGCTGCAGGCCCGCAACCACGCGGGCCTCGGCGCGCTGCACCTCCGCACCCACTTGCGCCCACAGTCAGTACTGAACAAATTCATGGATTCATGCGCACTGATGCCTGGCTGCGGTGCAAAGCTGCTGTCTCATGTCCCCAGGGACGCCGTTCGCCGCCCACTGCGCTGCTGCCGTTGCAGGCTCGCAAGCAGGCGGACCTGGGCATGCTGCAGCTGTCCATCACCATCATGGGCCCCGGCGAAAAGGTGAGCGCCGCCGCGGCCGCACAATTTTTTCAGTTTTCCGCCTTCTCTACCGGTACATTCAGGGAGAACTGGACGTGCTGGCACATTGGCTAGTAGCGTCAAGACGGCCTGCGCTGCGCAACGAAGCGCCGTGGCTCAGGGGAGCGAAGCAGCGTCGCAGGCCCGTGCCTTGCCGCCGCGGCCGCATAATTCTGTCTGTTTGGTGCTCCCTCTACCGGTACGCTCAGGCAGTGAGCGTGCTGGCATGCTGGTCAGAGTGCCACTGGCAGTGTGCACACGGCGCCTGGGCCTTGCAGCAGAGTGGCACAGAGGCAGTGAGCGTGCTGGCGCGTTGTCCAGAGCTACATGCCATTAGCGGTTTGCAAACAGCGCCTGTGCTGTGCGACGGAGTGGCACAGAGGCAGTGAGTGTGCTGGCGCGTTGACCAGAGCTACGTGCCACTAGCGGTTTGCAAACGGCAGCTGTGGCGCGCAGCGGAGTGGCACAGAGGCAGCGAGCGCGCTGGCACGTTGACCAGAGCTACATGCCACTAGCAGTGTGCGAGAGGCCTGTGCCGTTCAAGGGAGCGCCGTGGCACAGGGCGGAGAAGCAGGTCAGTTGATTGCGGCCATAGGGGGTGTGGTGAGCGCAGCGGCTGCACCGGCATGGTTGCCATGCCAGCAGGGCGCATGCATGCCGCCGCCTGCATCCCTCCGGGGCGTTTTCGGAAAGCTGGTGTGCCGACGGCATCCGCTTCGCCACGCAAGCGTGGGATTGCGCCCGCCGCTGCCGCCGCCGCTGCTGAGCGCCTCAGTTTCTGCTCCTGCTGCTGGTGCTGAGCGCCGCCACCGCTGGGGCGGAGCCACTGCAACTCCCGCTCATGCTGCTGCTGCTGAGCCCTGCTGCCGCCGCCGCCACCTCTTCTGCCGCTGCCGCCACCTGCCGCCACCGTCGCCGCTGCTGCTGAGCGCAGCCCCCCCTGCACGACCGCAAGAAGGAGATTGAGGAGGAGTCGCGCGCCATTGCGGAGGGCAGGGACCTCGCGCAGTTTGCGCTGTCGCGCCTCGCGCCGCCCGTGCAGCAGCGGGTGAGCTGCCGCGCCCTGCTCAGCAGATCGATGCTGTATGTGTACGATGATACTACGTAAACTACGTAGTACATACTACCGTACATATAGCTGCACGTGTGTACTTCTATCATTGAACTCCGCTTACGGCGCGGAAAACCCTTAGCACGCGGTACGCGAGTAACCAGCAAAAGGATGATTCGACACGCTGTTCCTAGCAAACACGCTGGCAATGCTCAGCACTTCGCACTCTAAAGAAAGCCTGGCGTGTGTGCACATAATGTACTTGAAAGAGTATGTACCATGTGCTATTTTGAAGTACACTATGGCTTGTCGCTGGAATCATTGCGGGGGGCAGGGACCTGGCGCAGTTTGCGCTGTCGCGCCTCGCGCCGCCCGTGCAGCAGCGGGGGAGCTGCCGCCCCTGCTCAGCAAACCTAGTATATGTACCGGTAGTATTTACTGAAGTACTATATTGAACTACCACGTACCGTACTATATTTCGAAGTACCGGTATGTATTACTTCTCGGAGCACACTTCAGAAGCATGTATGAGTCCCATGTGCGCACGGGTGCATGTGCTGGCGCGCCACCTGCCGGTCAACCTTGATACACCGCCCATGGGGTCCGATTGGTGCGTTGCACGTGCGCACCTGCAGTACCCGGTAACCTTATCAACCATTGTGTACTTCAAGAAGTATGTGTTTCATGTGCGCAGCTGCACTACCTGGTTATCAACCTGTACCGCGCGGTGCATGTGCCGCCCATGGACTGTAAATGTATGAGGAACAAACTTGTGCTTTTCACGAGCACACCTGCACTACACAATGACCTTATCAACTTATTATGTATGCTTTTCATGTGCGCAGCTGCACTACCTGGTCATCAACCTGTACCGCGCGGTGGACGTGCCTCCCATGGACTCGGCCATCGTGGGCGGGCGGCCCAGCATCGACGCATACGTGCGCGTGAAGTTTGGGGAGCTGCCATCCATCAAGTCCATGGTCAAGACGGTGCGTACAGTAGCAATAAAATATGATAATAAAACACTACCGTAGTATGTATTTCCATGCAATACAATAATGACGACAGCCATTTCATTGTAAACCTGAAGATGCAATACTTCAAAGCATGTATTTTATAGGTACTTCTGTAGATGTACCATTTTTCGTGAGTACGGTGTACGCCGCGTGCGTGCTGCCGCACAAGTGCGAAAACCGAAGTTGCCTCACCCCCGCCGCTGCCGCCGCGCCGCCGCACTGCTGCTGAGCACAGGTGAAGTGCCCTCTCTTGTCATCTTTTAGATTTTTTTGACAAACTCCCTCTTGGACCCGGAGCCAAAACAGTCGATGATGAGTCTCAGGAGCTGCCGCCCATCAAGTGCTCGAAAATAAAAATGCCTCACACTTGCTGCCGCCGCCGCGATGCTGCCGAGCACAGGTGAAGTCTTCTTATGAAAACCCTTGCCGATTTTTTCTCGACCCCGGAACCAAACAGGACGATGAGTCTCAGGAGGTGCCGCCGATCATTTTCGCATCGCGGTGCAACTCAAAACAGAACAAAAATCATCTCGCTGCCGCCGCTGCGCCGCTGCCGAGCGCAGGTGAAGTGCCCCTTAAAGCCTCAGCCTCAGGAGCTGCCGCACACCAAACCAATGGTAAAGACGGGGCGCACTGTGTGCACGCCACGCCGTGCTCATGCGGACACCAACTTTGCTCCTCTTTCGCCGCTGCCACGGCCGCTGCCCCGCCGCCGCGCTGCTGCTGAGCACAGGTGAAGTGCCCCTCAAAGCTGGAGAGTCTGCTGACGGTGGAGTGGAACAGCCGAGTCATCATTCCTGTCATGGTCCCCACCATGTCCAACACCATCAAGCTGAGGCTCATGGACAAGGACGTGGTGCACGACGAGATTGTGGGCTCGTGCGATCTCTTTGACTTCAGGGTGAGTGCACATGCACAGAGGTATATATACACCACCTGAAACTCAAAGGGAACATTCTTCTGAAGTATGTGAGTGGCACTACCTGGCACTGTATACTTCATATATACGACGTAGTACATGGTGGTAGTACAACACCATCACGCTGAGGCTCATGGACAAGGACGTGGTGCCGTCCTAGTTTGTGGGCTCCTGCGACCTCTTTGGCTTCAGGGTGAGTGCATGTGTCTGCACGTTTCAATTATACCATGGTATATGGTTGGTACCTTCTTATGAAGTAGGTTCTTGTACACGTACTTCTGAATTACGTACATATGTATACATACAGTATACAGTGTATGTACATGATACCTATACATAGCAGTAGTACAACACCGTCAAGCTGCGCCTGATGGATGGATGTTTTGTGACTGTGTGTGTGTGTGTTGTGTGCGCGCGCAGAGGCTAACCGCATGGTGTTTTGTGGCTGTGTGTGTGTGTGTTTGTGTGCGCAGGAAGTACTTCTGAAGTACCTGGTAGTAGTACAACAGCGTGAAACTCACACCCATGCACAAGGACCCGCTGCAAACCGCACTCACACCAGCATCCAGCCGTCGTTGAAGTACGGCCGCTTGAGCTTCGCCTTCTGGTCTACTAGTAGTCTCCATGCGGGTTCACACCCGCCACTAACGCATTGTATTTTGTGACTGTGCGTGTGTGTTTGTGCGCGCACGCAGAGGGTGCAGAGGGGCGAGCACCGGAAGCCCTTCTGGGTTCCCATCTATGGCGCGATCGGCGGCAGCAACAGCGCCATCAGCGACGCCGCCAAGCGGCAGGCAAGCCCCACACCAATTATATAACACTAAATACTGCAGAGTACTGTTTTCACGTATGCACGTGAAGGCGGTGTGCTCAGCAGCGATGCCACCAAGCGGCAGGCAAGCCCCGCACCAATGTTACTAGACACTTCAGAAGTACTTGGTGGTATTGCAGAGTACCGTTTTCATGTATGCGCGTGCACGCAATGCGCTCAGCAGCAGCGATACCACCAAGCGGCAGGCAAGCCCCGCCACCAATTACACCAAATACTTTGTAGTATTGCAGTGTACCGTTTTCATGTGCTCACCAGCAGCGATGCCCCCAAGCGGCAGGCAAGCCCCGCATCACTAACAGTGGTTGTTGAGTGGAGGGATTTACATATGCGCATTCATGCAATGCGGTCAGCAGCGACGATGCCACCAAGCGGCAGGCAAGCCCCGCGCACCAACAGTTTCGCAGGGTGCCGTTTTCACGGATGCATGTGAATGCAAGGTGGTCAGCAGCAGCGATGCCACCAAGCGGCAGGCAAGCCCCGCACCAACAGTATTGCGGGGTGCCGCTTTCACGTATGCACGCGCATGCAATGCGCTCAGCAGCAGCAATACCACCAAGCGGCAGGCAAACCCCGCATCAGTAGTATTTGCTGAGTACCATACCATTTCATGTATGTGTGTTCATGCAATGCGCTCAACAACCATTTCACGTGTGTGTGTTCATGCAATGCGCTCAACAGCAGCGATACCACCAAGCGGCAGGCAAGCCCCGTGCGCCATGCGTTGTGTGCGTTTGTGGTGCGACTCGTGAACTGCGCAATGCGCGCGGCCCACAGAGGCCGTCGCCTGCCGCGGGTATGCACTACTTCAACTTCGCCATCAACTGCAGAACGCGCGCGGCCCACTGGCCGTTGCCTGCCGCCATGGCCACCCGCGTGATACTGGCATGTTTGCCGGCCGCACCAAACTACAACTGCAACTCAAAGTGGCCACCACCAGCACGTTGCTGGCCTGTGTGTGGTGGCCCAGCCCACGCGCGGGCCGGCGACTGCCCCCCACGCACTGACAACTGCAGCAAAAGTGTAGACATGTCCAACCAGAGTGGTGTGTTTTACACTGAGACGCAGATGTCACCAGCACCTTTACTTGTCACTCATGTGTGTACATTGGATTGATGCCGTCGGTGGTGTGACCTGTGAACTGCGGAAAACGCGGCCCACAGAGGCCGTGGCATACCGCGGGTCACACACAACTTGCAACTACGACTTAACTCAATTTCTAAAACAATTTTATGTGTAAAGAATGATGGTAAATTTGTGTGGTGTAACCTGTGAACCGCAGAACACGCGGCCCACGGAGGCCGTTGCATACCGCGGCTACCTGCTGATGAGCATGACCGAGGAAAGGACCATGGGCGGGCTCAACAAGAGGCGCCGCGGCGCGCGCCGCGCGGTCATCACGGGGGACGACGTGGTGGTGAGTCGCTACTGAGCACGCCCTAGACTGGTGCTGCTGAGCACGTGGTAGTGCTGCTGAGCACGTGGTAGTGCTGCTGACCACATGTCAGTGCTGCTGAGCACATGCCGGTGCTGTGCTGCTGAGCATGATCACGGGGGACGAAGTGGTAGTGACCTGCTAGTGTAATGGTGCTGCTGAGCACGCGTCAGTGCTGCTGAGCATGTGTGGGGCGCCGCTGCCATGCACAGGTTGTGCCGCAAGGCGGTGCTTCTGCTGGTCTGTGTGCGTGTGTGTGTGTGCGTGTTGCGGCGTCTGACCTGAGTCGCCCCCCCCCCCTTCGCCCCCCCCTGCCAATGCACCGCTGAGCTGCAGCAAGGGACGCCCATGCGGCAGTACGTGCTGCGTGCGCTCGTGTACTCGGGCACAAACCTGCCCGGCAAGGGCTCCATCATCAGCAGCTCCAGCATGTGCATCCGGGTGAGACATTCCCTCCTACTTCTAAGTACATTACGTACTAGTACTGCTGTAGTACTTTCGAGGTACTGCTAGTAGTATTACAGTATACTTCGAAGTCCTTCGGCATAATGTGCCAAAACTATGAGGTGCGCGCTCTTGTGCTCGTGCACAAACCTGCCGGGCAAGGGCTCCATCATCAGCAGCTCCAGCATGTGCATCCGGGTGAGACATTCTTTCCTACCTTGTACTTTGCAGTACTCTTGTGATAGTACAGGAGTATTACAGTATGCTACGTAGTACTACTTCGATATGTGATGCGCCCAAAACTATGGGGTGCGTGCTCGTGTACTCGGAAACAAACCTGCCGGGAAAGGGCTCCATCAGCAGCTCCAGCATGTGCACCCGGGTGAGACGTGACTTCCCACATGATACGGTACTTCGTAGTACTATTGTGCGGTAGTACTACAATACTTCTGAAGTATATTTTGATGTATTTCGATGTAATGTGCCCAAAATTATGAGGTGCGCGCTCGTGTACTCGGGCACAAACCTGCCGGGAAAGGGCTCCATCATCAGCAGCTCCAGCATGTGCATCCGGGTGAGGCGTTCTTCCCTGCTGCACTCTGCCCATGCCCAGTGCACAGATGGTGCTTTACATAGTGATGGGTCACAGCGTGTGAAATTTGCGTCATATGCCTTCTCACATATGTCAACACAGCGTATAAATACGCCATACAGCGTATGTCAACATGGCGCATATACCGTATTGCAGTGAACTTACTTGCAAGTATTTGTACGGCAAATACTGAAAAGTGTGCCGCATGTCGCGTGTTTTATGTATACAGTACATGTATATATGGTAAAGTGCACTCGTGGTGTAGTGCAGGGTTGTGTGAACCCCCTAGCACCCCGCATCAAAGCAACACCCGCACTAAATCAAATACGGCATTGCATACTGCTTATACTGAACCACGTGGTCTGTGACAGGTCTCTGAACCCCGCACTAAGCCGCATACCGCACTGAATCAAGGCGCACTAAATCGCGAGTGCACTGTACATACTTCATCTTATGTACGCATGTATGTATGGTGTACGTGTTTGCGCGCGTCATGCAGGTGTGCATCGGCTCGTACCAGGTCCACACCCAGAACATGGCGCCCATGAAGTCGTGCCCCGGGGTCATCCAGTGGAACGAGCTGCTGACGGTGAGACACCAGAAGTACAACCACTCGGATCACCCATCAATACCAATGCCACCAGTTCATCTTTGTGTACCGTAACTGACGGATTATGGCGCCCCCCCGCGCTGTCAGCGGCGGGGTTTCCTGTTGCTAGCACGGGGGGCGTTATGCAGTGCACCCGCGTTATACAGAGTACCCAAATTTGAATAGAACCCCCCCCCGCGTTGTCGTCATTAAGGCGCCGTCAGCGTCGCGGGGGGCGGTGTACAGGGTCATACTTCTGAAGCATGACGCTGCATAACGCCCCCCCTCGTTAAACAACACCCCCGCGTTATATTCCGTCAGTTACGGTACCTCGCTTGACATGCCGGCATGCCACACTTGAACACATCCGCATGTCCCTTGACATGTTGGTATGCCCCCTCTGATGAGATTGGCGGCAGAAGCAGCCGCCACCGCAGAGCAGAGCAGCGATCCAGAGCTGGAGCCTGTGCCCGAAGTGCACGCTTCACATGCCGCCATGCCACGCTTGGACATGTCCGCCATGTGCCCTTGACATGCCGGTATGCCCCCCCCTGACATGTCGGCATGCCACGCAGGTTGGCGGCACCATTGCGCTGCCCGCCGACGTGTCATTCCTGCCGGCTCACATGCCTTCATGCCATGCTTCTACATGTCCGCCATGTCCCTTGACATGCCGGTATGCCCCGCGCATTGACATGCCGGCATGCCACGCAGGTGGGCGGCATTGTCACGCTCCCCGCCGACATGTCGTCGCTCCCGGACATATTTGTGTACCTTGTGCGGGGCGCGGACGGCGTGCGCTCCGGCGAGGCCATCTGCTACTACCGCATACCCGCCTACAAGGTGCTGCACAGGGTGAGTGCGGTGCGGGGCGGGTGCTGACTGACTTTTTTTGCTCTGGCGAGGCCATCTGTTACTACCGCATACCCGCCTACAAGGTGCTGCACGAGGTGGGTATGCTGCGGCGCGCCAACAGTTGGGGGCAGCAGAGCGCGCAGCAGCAGTGGTAGATGGAATCCTCCTTTGTAAAGGGGGGTATCAACTCATAACTGTAAAAGTAACTGTAAAACTGACAACTCACGCAGCCTGAAGAGCTCTTCAGGTGTGGTGGTTCATTACTGCAAGGGGGTGAACAAAGCGAAGACCGCAAGTGTACACGCCCTAAAATCATCTGCAAAATGTACTGATTTCTGTGCAACCCTTGTTTTGTGAGTTTCAGGGGTTTGGCGGGAGCCTGGAGTGGCTGCACCTCACGGCCGACCGATACTTTGAAGTGCTTCGAAGTACATGCTTGGTAGTACTTCAAGTATGCACGCCTCTGCTATCATGTGCTAACATAACGTTTCTGTGCAACCTTTCGTGAGTGCGCAGGGGTTTGATGGGAGCCCGGAGTGGCTGCACCTCACGGCCGATCCGGTGCAGGATGCGGTGAAGAAGGGGAAGTCGCCCGGCAGCGTGCTGGTCAAGCTCGGCATGGCCACGGCGGTGCGCTCCCCAGTGTGAAGTTGAAGTTGTGCCAAAGGGAACATTGAAGTAGTCATCACGCATGGCACATCGCACGCATAACCAACTTGGTGCGCTCCCCAGTGTGAAGTCGAAATAAAATGAGCCAAAGGGATTGTTGAGGTACTCGTCAAGCTCGGCATGGCCACAGGGTTGCGCTCCCCACGTGAAGTTGAAGTTGTGCCAAAGGGAATATTGAAGTAGTCGTTATGCATGGCCACAGCGGTACGCTCCCCAGTGTGTAGTTGAGGTTATGCCAATGTGCCATGTGAAGTAGTCATCACGCATGGCCACATCGGTGCGCTCCCCCTGTGCGACGTTCAAGTTGTGCCAAAGGGGATGTTGAAGAAGTCATCAAACTCGGTGCGCTCCCGAGTGCAAAGTTGAAGGTGTGCCAAAGGGAACGTTGAAGTAGTCGTCACGCATGGCCACATTGCACGCATGGCCACATCGGTGCACTCCCTAGTGTGAATTGAAGTTGTGCCAAAGGGAATGTTGCAGTACTGTTTGGTGGCCACATCGGTGCACTCCCAAGTGTGAATTGAAGTTGTGCCAAAGGAATGTTGAAGTACTGTTTGATGGCCACATTGGTGATCTCCCGAGTGTGAAGTTGAAGCTGTGCCAAATGAATGTTGATGGCCACATCTTTGCGCTTCCCAGTGTGAAGTTGAAGTTGTGCCAAAGGCAATGCTACCGTGCCGCTGAGCGCTGCTGCTGAGCATCGGTGCTGGTGCTGCTGAGCACTGCTGCTGCTGCTGCTGCTGCTGCTGAGCACTGCTGCTGCTGCTGCTGACCACTGCAGGACAAGGCCCAGGAACAAGAGTGGAGCGGCGTGGTAGACAGGGGGCTGGAGAACTACACCCTGTTCTTCTACCTGTACCAGGTGCGTCTGGCACTTGAAGTTTCTGTGCCCACTTGAACTTGTTGCTCAGCATTGCGCATGGGCAGCTGCGTCTGCTGTCACAGACCCAGGAACGGTGGGAGCACAGCGGCAGAAGCAGCAGCTGTAGCAGCCAGACCATAGGGTGTGGAGAGGCGACAGAGCAGCAGCGGCGGCGGCGGCAGGGGCGGAGGCGGCGGTGCGACCGCGTTACTTGGCACCTGCATCTTTCTTGCACTCTCTGGGCGCGCGGCAGCGGCCGGCATGGCGAAGCCAAGTGCACCCACATGACACCACTATATGGCACAAGTGTACATTACTTCTGAAGTATGTCACTCGCTGCCGCAGGACACGCGCTGCTGCCAGCTGCTGCCCTCTATATGCACACCAAATTGCTGAGCAAATGCGAAACGCTCTTTTGTGTGGCGGCGACTGTGTGCGCAGGCGAGCTCAGAACTTCAAGTCATTGACGTTGTTTCTATTGAAGTCTGTGAGACTGAAAAAGCGTTGGCACAGAACAACTGGCAAGTTGATGCGAAACCCCCTTTTTTTGTGTGGCGGGCAACGCCGTGTGCAGGCGAGCGACCTGGCGCCTGCGGATGCCTCGGGCCTGCTGGACCCTTACGTGCGGCTCCTGTTCAACGGCAACGTGGAGGAGACGCGCTACCTGAAGCAGACGCGCAACCCGGGGTTCTACATGACGCTCACGTAAGCCTTGAAGTGGCGGTAAAGTATCTTGTGTTGAGATGGAGGGGAGAAGGCTACGCCAATCAGTGTTGTCTATACCGTAGTTGAAGTATACCAATTATACCACCTTCAGTAGACATACTTTTTCAAGTGCCTCAGCAGCACTACTGCAGTGTACAGAATTTATACCGGCACTTCGAAGTATGGACTCTGTGTATGGTACCTCAGGCAGCCGCGCAACCCGGGCTTCGACACGACGCTCCAGGTAAGCCCGCAAGCGGCAACTCACCATCATGCTTGCCAGCTAATGGGAACGTGCCTGACTGTTGCTCGCACACCAGCGGTGGAGCAGGGGGGACCGTACCAGGAGCAGCGGCGTGCACGGCAGAGCAGACACCACAATAGCCCCCCCCCCCCCCCTCTCCGGCTCCCCTGGCCCAAGGCACCCCGTTCCCGTCTCCTCTGTGCTCTTCGGGAGGGGGGGGGGGGTAGTCTGGGGCTGCCTGGTTGCATAGACCACCCACACAGACGATATGTATGGGATGTATATACATGTGTATACATACTTCAAGTATGTATTCCCGCCGCCTCTGCGCTCTGCTTGCGAGCAGTGCGGGGCGTGCTCGCACCGTGGCGGGTGCAGGCGCTGTTTCGCCACCACAGGGGCCCCTGCTGTACGTGGCAAACCTGTGTATTTGCTCTGCTGTTTAACCACTTCCACTTGCAGTTTGGCAACGCGCCTGCGCCCCCAGTAACGAGAAACGCCGCCACCGCTCATGCGTGCACACTGCCTCACTTGTCACAGCGTGAGCACCGTGCCGCCGGTGGGCGTGCACCCGTGGTCCGAGCTTCATGAGCACTTTGAGAATTAATGTATGTACCCGGGCTTTTTCTTGAACTCATATCCCTTCATGTGCGCAATGTGTGCCTGACTGCCTCTTGCTTGCCGCAGCGTGAGCACCATGCTGCCGACTGATGTGGACCTGTGGCCAGAGCTGCTGATCGAGCTGTGGGACTGGGACCAAGGTGAGCGCTGTCCATATATACGCGCAGCAGGGGGTTGCTGGGTTTGGATTTACTTGAAGTACCTCACACACAGATCCCAGTAGTGCTGCCTGCACACGGCTGCGCAGCCACCGCTCCTGCACCCGCCCTGCCCTCGCGATGCGCTACCTTGTTGGCTGGCAAGCAACGCCCTCACGGCCAGCGTTCAGGTGGCCACTTGCTGCATGCGCACATGCCCGCATTAGTTCAGCTTACAAAGCATGTCCACTTTTCCTTGTTGCGCTGCATACGCCCCCCTCTGCCCCCTTTTGCACCTCACCTAACCCCTCCCCCCCCCCCTACCCTCTTCCCTCCC